>CM065138.1:1707500-1777500 GCA_033026305.1 Cirrhinus molitorella | reverse complement strand
CAAAATACCTTGATTTGATTTATTTAATCACTTGCTCATCAATTGGTCATTTGTAGAGAATGGGTGCCGTCAGAATGAGAGTCCAAATTGCTGATAAAAACATTACAATAATCCACACCGCTCCAGTTCATCAGTTAACATCTTGAGAAGACAATAGATTAAACAAATCCATCATTAAGACGTTTTTAACTAAACTACATTGAGTCTATAATCCATAATAACACTCCAGTGAAAAGCCTTCCAGTGTTATCTCTCACATCAAAATCCATCTTGTTTTGGCTTGTAAACAGTGCTTGATCTGGGCAGATTTCTCTCCTGATTCAGACCAGACCACTTTTTCACTGGAGGAAGTGCTATTATGGATTATGGACATCTTAATGATGGATTTGATTCAGCTTTTGTCTTCTCAAGATGTTAACTGATGGACTGGAGTGGTGTGGATTTCTTGTGGGTTTTTGGTTTTATCAGCTGTTTGGACTCTCATTTTGACGGCACCCATTCACTACAGAGAATCCACTGGTGAGCAAGTGAAGTAATGATGCATTTCTTCAAATCTGATGAAGAAACAAACTCATTTACATCTTGGATGGCCTAAAGATAAACACATTTTCTAGCTAATGTTTATTTTTGGGTGAACTATTCTTTTAAGTCTTTGTTTTGAGGATTTTGTCAAAATGCTATCAAGTAACAAACAAAGTTAAGCCAAAATACTTTGATTTGATTTGTCATTTAATCACTTGCTCATCAATTGGTCATTTATAGTGAATGGGTGCCGTCAGAATGAGAGTCCAAAGAGCTGCTAAAAACGTCACAATAATCCACACCACTCCAGTCCATCAGTTAACATCTTGAGAAGACGAAGGATGAAACCAATCTGTCATTAAGACGTTTTTAACTCAAATATGAGTCCATAATTCATCAAAACGCTTCCTCCAGTGAAAAAGTGTTCCAGTGTTATCTCTCACATCAAAAGCCATCTGGTTTTGGCTTGTAAATGGTGCTTGATCTGTGCAGATTTCTCTCCTGATTCAGACCAGACCACTTTTTCACTGGAGGAAGTGTTATGGATTATGGACATTCAACTGAAAAAGTCTTAATGATGGATTTGTTTCAGGTTTTTGTCTTCTCAAGATGTTAACTGATGGACTGGAGTGGTGTGGATTTCTTGTGGGTTATTGTGGTGTTTTATCTCATTCTGACGGCACCCATTCACTGCCATTCAAGTTTCAGTACATTTTTTGCAAAATTTATTTTTTTTAATGAACTACTTCAACTCTAAGTATGTTAGTAAAGCTTTCTTGTCTTACAATTTTTTTGACTCAAACACACTCTGCTTTAAGACTTGTGTATATGCACATAACCTCTGTTTTGATCAGTTAATCTTCATATATTGTGAAGATTAACTTCATATATAATATATTGTATGTACTTTCACTTTCACTTTCACTTTTCATATAATGGAGTAGTACTCTCTGCCAATCAGAAGGGCTGGTCAGCTTGCTGTATAATTAATATGTGATGATATATAAATGTGGGTGGGTCTATGTTAATGAGCATTTAAATAAACATTCCATTTGGTTCCAAAAACCGAGTTTTTGATTAAATGAGTAATTTAATTATTTTGTGTTTAGTTCGCAGCTATAGACTGGTCTGGTCAGTGCGTGGCCGTCGCTGGCCGCCGTGGATTTGCACATTACTCTTTATATACCAGGAAGTGGAAACTCTTTGGTAACGTCACACAGGTAAACCTGCCTATGTCCCTGTCTTTTCATTTGGTAGGAAAATAAGATAAAAAGCCTGTGATAGAAACTTTCTAACATTTGTAACTGTTTTCAGGAGCAGAATATGACGGTGACAGGAGGTCTTGCTTGGTGGAACGAATTTATTGTTATTGCCTGTTACAATTTCATCGAGCGGCAGGAAGAGGCAAGAAGACTTAAAGAAATATGTGACCCTAGACCACAAAACCAGTCATATGTGTCTTTTTATTAATCCGAGGGTGCAAATACATCAAAATGCTGAGAAAATCACCTTTAAAGTTGTCTTAGCAATGCATTGCAATATTAATTTACAAAAGATCTTCATGGAACATGATCTTTACTGATCAAAACTGATCACTTTGACCCATACAATGTATTTTTGGCTATTGCTACAAATATACCCATGCTGCTGGTTTTGTGCTCCAGGGTCACATATTCTTCTGATTTTTTTTTTGTTTTTTTTTTCAGTGTTGGTTGAACGGTTCATGAATTAATTGACATGTTTTTCTTGGCTTATAGCTGAGGTTATACGTTCGCTCGTCCAACCTGGATAACGCGTTTGCCAGCGTCACTAAACTTCACGCTGAAACCCTGCTGCTGAACGTGTTTCGTAACGTGGTGATTCTTTTCCGGGCCGATTGCTCCATCTGCCTCTACAGCATCGAGAGACGACACGACAGGTGATACATGTGTATATATATATATATAAATTAAATAAATAAATAATCAGTAATTAAAAGCACTACTCTATTTTGTAATAATCTGTAAAAAATGCAAGAACTGCTGTTAAAGCATGTTCTTTAAAGACATTTAAAATAATTTCTGTTTAATAAATGCATTAGCACATTTAATTAATATATTTGATAAATGCAAATAAATGGTGTTCATTAACTTTATATTTATCAAAAAATCTATCAGAAATGTTTCTTGAGAGTCAAATAAAATGTGATGATTTCTAAAAGATCATGTGACACTGAAAACTGAAATGATGAAGAAAGTTCTGCTTTGCATCACAGGAATAACATTGCATTTTATAATATGTTAAAATTAAAAACTTTTTTAATTTGTAAATTTTTCACAATATTGCTCTTTATTTATTTTGATCAAATATATTCAACCTTGTTGAGCAGATATTTATAGATATAGAAGATATTTATTTCAAAACCAATGATAAATGTAATGGCAGGTACTTTAATAATAATAATAATAATAATAATAATAATAATAACAACAATTTTATATACTTTAATATATTGTATGTACTTTTATGTACTTTATTATAATGTATTATATTGTTATCATGATTATTAAATGCTGCTTTTTATATTTTTACAGGACAATAGTATGTATTATAATATAAGATATATAATTTAATGTGATAATATGTATAGATATAATGAGTGCTGTGGGCGTGGTCAGATTTTCCTTCTTTTTTGTCTCTAGGTGATCACATGCCTCTGCATGTGTGTAAAAAGAAGTGCTGTCAAACGCATCCAAAATAAGTTTTTGTTTGTATATAAATACACGCACAGACAGTATATATTTTGAAAATATTTACATGTCTTTTTATTCATATATTCATATTAATGCATATTAATGCATGTAAAGTAATTATTAATATATAAGCATAAAATTTTTCTTAAATATATCCATGCATGTGTGTGTATTTATATATGAAGTGCTCTGATGCAAAACCCTCTAAAAGCCATCTCGGTCAAAAATTAGATAATGATACTGAGTGAATGCTCTAGAGTCTGGACACACATTATACATCCATCATATACTTTTACTTCAAACTCACCAAAATCCCACATAGAAACCTATACATCTGAGCCTGATAAAAATGCAGTTTTTGAAGAAATGTGTCGGATGGATTTAGAGGCTTTTGCATCTGAACTCTTCATATACATAATAAATATACACAGTACACACATATAGTATGTAAACAAACTTTTAATTTGGATGCAATTAATTGCGATTAATCGTTTGACCGCACTAGTAAAAAGCAAAAACTCTCAAATGTTTATACTTGCAGAAATTTACAGATTATATACTTATCAGATAGTTAGTGTTTTAAAGTGAATTTAAAAAACCTTCTTTGATGTAATTTTGCATTTTATATTCTAGATTTTTGTTGTTAATGATGTTTTTATTTATGTAAGTGTTTTATATAAATGTTGTTTATTAATAATTTTTTAAAATTGTTATCTGTTTTGCTATGAGATAGCCATTGTAGCTGATATGGCAATAAATAATAAATTAGTGAATATTTAGTGTTTTTGCACACATGCAACAAGATTTGCACATAATTCAGCATTTCCAAAATGTGTCTTCATGTGCATTTCATTTTCATTTATTTAGTTTTAGCTTTTAATAATAAACATTTCTAAATGTCTGTTATTTATTTCTCTTTTTTCTATATCTATCATCTATATTATATTATATTATATTATATTATATTATATATATTTTTTTAATATTTTTTATTTATTTTAATATTTGTGATTTATTTAAATGATTTAATTTTTTAAATATATGTGTATGTATTTTTATATAGTACTAATGTTTTTCTAAACCCTGATTTTCCTAAGCAGCTTTTTCATAATAATGGAAGACAATAGAAATGGTTGTGGAGAGTATTTCCACATATGTGCCCTGGACCACAAAACCAGTCTTAAGTGTCAATTTTTGGAAATTGAGGTTTATACATCACCTGAAAGTTGAATAAATAAGCTTTCCATTGATGTATGGTTTGTTAGGATAGGACGACATTTGGCCGAGATACAACTATTTGAATATCTGTAATCTGAAGGTGCAAAAAAATCTAAATATTGAGAAAATTGACTTTAAAGTTGTCCAAATGAAGTTCTTAGCAATGCATATTACTAATCAAAAATGAAGTTTTGATATATTTACAAAATATCTTCATGGAACATGATCTTTACTTAATATCCTAATGATTTTGGGCATAAAAGAAAAATCAATAATTTTGACCCATACAATGTATTTTTGGCTATTGCCGCAAATATACCCATGCAACTTAAGACTGGTTTTGTCATCCAGGGTCACATATAAGTATTTCCACATCCAAGTTTCATGTTCCTCATATAAGACAAGCGGTTTGCAAGGTGGATGTATTTGTCATGAACATTTCTTGATTGTTCTCGGTCTGTGTCATCAGTCCAAACCCGTCGGCCAGTGTGGAGCTGCTGCAGGAGGTCTCCATGTCCCGGTATATTCCTCACCCCAGTCTGGTGGTGTCTGTGACCCTCACATCAGTACGGACAGAGACTGGCATGACGCTCAAAGCCCCGCAGCAGGTACACATTGACACACATTCTCTCTCTCACACACACACACACACACACACACATATGTACTCATGAGGCATGTGTGTGTCCGTCAGGCCTGTTCGGCTGAGAGTATCCTGTTGAATTTGGCCGGTCAGCTGATTATGCTGCAGAGAGACCGTTCCGGCCCACAGGTACGAGAGAAGGACACGCCGGCCAATCAGACGAAGCTGGTGAGTTTGATGCCCCGCCCCTCACCCTGATCCCATAGAGCACAACAGTTGGGTTTTGGAAGTAAAAATCCTGTTCATTTTCTCCATAGAGGAACTGATTTTTAACAATAACTCATTAACTGTTGAATACAGAACTGCTTTGAACTACAAGGCTCTTAATTATCCCCCAACATGCATTTTTTAATTTTAAAATAATCACATTTAACAACAGAATTACTGCAGAGAAATCTCCACCAATCAGAGAATCGCACCAGAAGAGCTCCGCCCACTCCCTGTGCTCTCAAACTTGTATAAACATTTTTTTTATATCTAATTTTTTTTCTTATATAATTTATACATTTTTAGAAAGATTAGTCAGCATTCTAAAATCTTTTAAGTTCAAGCAGGTGATTTTTTTTTATATATTTTTTTTTATAAATATATACAAATATTATTAATATTATTTAAATTATACTTATAAATTATATATATTAATTAATTAATAATTATAAATATTTATAGAATGTATTTTTTTTTTATGAGTATATTTTCCAGTAAATGTAAAATATATTGTTTTAAAATACTTAATCAACATCTTTAAATCATTGGTGTAATTTATTTATTAACCTTTTTTCTATTTATTTATTTTTTATTTATTTATAATTTTATTTGGTTTTATATTTATCCATCGTTTTAAATTTGATTGTCGTTTGCAATGTTTCATGTTTCTTTAAGATTGTAGTTCATTAAAAAATGAAACTGTTGACTAGCCATTAACTTCCAGAGTTTTTCCATACTATAAGTTAATGGCAACATTTAACTTAAAAAAAAAAAATAATATTAATAATAAAAAAAAACATAATGTAGCTTTTTTATTTTACAGGTTTGTAACAACATGAGGGAGAGCAAATATTGACCGAATTGTGGGGTGAACAGTCCCTTTAAATAGCTTTTTCCTTCAAATTAAAGTTTATAATGTTGTGATTGTTTTTTCTTAGAATTGCAAGTAAAAAAGTCTAAATTGTAAGATAAAAACTCAGAATTACATGCAAAAAAAGTCTAAATTGTGAGATTAAAAAAAATCAGAATTGCAAGCAAAAAAGAAAATTGTTTTAAAAATCCAGATTTGCAATCAAAAAAGTGAATTGCAAGATAACTCAGAATTGTATGCAAAAAAGTGAATTGTAAGATAAAAACTCAGAACTGTATGCAAAAAAGTCTGAATTATAAGAAAAAATTTTTATTGTGAGGAAAAAAGCAAATTGTTATAAAAACCCAGATTTGCAAGCAAAAAAGTAAATTGCAAGATAAAAACTAAGAACTGTGTGCAAAAAAGTCTGAATTATAAGAAAAATATTTATTGTGAGGAAAAAAAGCAAATTGTTATATTAAAAACTTGTAAAAATTGCAAGTAAAAAAAAAAACAGAATTGTGAGCCCAAAAAGCAAATTGTTATAAAAACCCAGATTTGCAAGCAAAAAAGTCTAAATTGTGAGATAAAAAAAACACAGAATTGCAAGCAAAAAAGAAAATTGTTTTAAAAACCCAGATTTGCAATCAAAAAAGTGAATTGCAAGATAACTCAGAATTGCATGCAAAAAAGTGAATTGTAAGATGAAAAACTCAGAACTGTATGCAAAAAAGTCTGAATTATAAAAAAAGTGAGGAAAAAAGCAAATTGTTATAAAAACCCAGATTTGCAAGCAAAAAAGTAAATTGCAAGATAAAAACTCAGAACTGTGTGCAAAAAAAGTCTGAATTATAAGAAAAATATTTATTGTGACGAAAAAAAGCAAATTGTTATATTAAAAACTTGCAAAAATTGCAAGTAAAAATCTGATTTGAGGATAAAAGTGAATTGTGTGATTTAAAAAAAAAAAAAAAACTGAATTGTGAGCAAAAAAGCTAATTGTTATAAAAACCCAGATTTGCAAGCAAAAAAGTCTAAATTGTGAGATAAAAAAACCTCAGAATTGCAAGCAAAAAAGAAAATTGTTTTAAAAACCCAGATTTGCAAGCAAAAAAGTGAATTGCAAGATGAAAAACTCAGAACTGTATGCAAAAAAGTCTGAATTATAAAAAAAATGCGAGGAAAAAAGCAAATTGTTATAAAAACCCAGATTTGCAAGCAAAAAAGTAAATTGTTTTAAAAACCCAGATTTGCAATCAAAAAAGTGAATTGCAAGATGAAAAACTCAGAACTGTATGCAAAAAAGTCTGAATTATAAGAAAACATTTTATTGTGAGGGAAAAAAAGCGAATTGTTATAAAAACCAAGATTTGCAAGCAAAAAAAGTAAATTGCAAGATAAAAGCTCAGAACTGTGTGCAAAAACAGTCTGAATTATAAGAAAAATATTTATTGTGAGGAAAAAAAGCTGATTGTTATAAAAACTCAGAATTGCAAGCAAAAAAGTCTAAATTGTGAGATAAAACATTTATTTGTGAGGGGGGAAAAGCTAATTGTTAGATTAAAAACTCAGAGCTGATTGGTTTGGTTTGTTGCTTAGTTTTAACCAAGACTTTTATTTACACCTGTGTTCCTCCTGCAGCTCCCGTTCTGTCCGCCGGTGGTTCTGGCTCAGTGCGTGGAGAACGTCTGGACCACCAGCCGCAGCAACCGCAAGAAACGGCACCTGACGGAGGCGCTGTGGCTGTCGTGCGGCGAGGCGGGCATGAAGGTGTGGCTCCCTCTGTTTCCGCGAGACCACCGCAAGACGCACTCGTTCCTGTCGCGCCGGATCATGCTGCCCTTCCGCATCAACATCTACCCGCTCACGGTGCTCTTCGAGGACGCGCTCATCCTGGGCGCCTCCAACGAGACGGCGCTGTTCGACGGGCCCGGCTCGTCCTCGCTGGAGGCGCTCTTCCCCTTCTGTACGGTGGAGCGGACGTCCCAGATCTACCTCCACCACATCCTGCGGCAGCTGCTGGTGCGGAACCTGGGCGAGCAGGCGCTGATGCTGGCGCAGTCCTGCGCGACGCTGCCGTACTTCCCTCACGTTTTGGAGCTCATGGTGCATGTGGTGCTGGAGGAGGAGGCCACGTCCCGAGAGCCCATCCCTGACCCGCTGCTGCCCACCGTCGCCAAGTTCGTCACAGAGTTCCCGCTTTTCCTGCAGACCATCGTCCACTGCGCGCGCAAGACCGAATATGCCCTGTGGAACTACCTGTTCGCCGCTGTGGGGAACCCCAAAGACCTGTTCGAGGAGTGCTTGATGGCACAGGATCTGGACACGGCCGCATCCTACTTGATCATCCTGCAGGTGAGACAAAACCTCATGATTAGAACAAAAAATAAACATTTGCTTGGTAGGCACTGCTGTTCAAAAGTTTAGGATCTGTAAGACTTGTAATGTTTTTTTTTTCTTCTGTTCACTAAAGAAGTTCACTTCCGGAACAAAAATGTAGATATAATGTACTCACCCCCTTGTCATCCAAGATGTTCGTCTTTCTTTCTTCAGTCTAAAAGAAATATGATTTTTTTTATAATAAAGTTTATAATGTTGTGATTGTTTTTTCTTAGAATTGCAAGTAAAAAAAGTAAATTTTAAGATTAAAAACTCTGAATTGCATGCAAAAAAATCTCAATTGTGAGATTAAAAACTGAATTGCATGCAAAAAAGTGAATTGTAAGAAAAATCCACATCTTGGATGACAAGGGGGTGAGTACATTATCTGTACATTTTTGTTCTGGAAGTGAACTACTCCTTTCAGGAAGTCAGTAGAGTTGACTTTTATTTATGTATTCTTCACCATTTGCCACAGCTGCTTAATTTTCTTAATTTTTATTATTATTATTATTTTTTAATATTTTGAATTGTATGATTTTTTTTTTTTTTTTTTTTTTTTTTTTTTTTTTGAGTGTGAAGTATGATTACTAATTCTTACTAATTGCTTCACATTTTACTTATTTTTGGTTGCTAAATGTGCATATTTTGCAGTAAATGTATTTATTTTTTTTATATATTTATTATTATTATTATTATTGTTTTGATATTCTATATTTTCCATTAGTTTAGCCTCCAAACCTAAATTATTTATGTGATTTAACAAATACATTAAAATATTTTTTTTTAAAAAAAAAAGTAAAATCCTATAAAATTTGATGAATTCTTAAAAAAAAAAGTTCTTACAAGTTTGTATACATTTTTGCAAATGAATCTTGTTAAAAATGCATATTTTGCTACTTCTCATATATATGACCCTGGAGCACAAAACCAGTCTTAAGAGTATATTTGTAGCAATGACCAAAAATAGTAATATGCATTGCGAAGAACTTCATTTGGACAGCTTTAAAGGTGATTTTTCTCAATATTTAGATTTTTTTTTTTTTTTTTTTTTTTTTTTTGCACCCTCAGATTTCTGTTGTGTATTGTTGTGTATCAGACAAATATTGTCCTATCCTAACAAACTATACATCAATGGAAAGCTTCAAAAAAATGTTTTGTGGTCCATAGTCACATACATTTTAACCATTGATATTTGCTTTTAACAGTGAATATTAGCTAGCAAAAGTAGCATTGTGAGGTCTGATTCATCATCGATCCAGAAAATAAAGATTTCTTTTAATTGCAGTATGACTTCTTTATCTGTAATGCAGCTTACAGCTTAAAACAGTTAAAAACTCAATTTTAAGACTTGATCTAATCATAACATGAGACATATTTTGTATCTGCCCAGTAGAGTTTAAAGCATGGAGGATGTTTATATATTTTGTTCTCAGGGTTATGTTTTTTTCTTTTTTTTTTTGTATTTATTTATTATTTTTTTTTTATAATACAATTTGCATTTCCAAATGGCTCTTTTCTGAATGAACTCATGGATCTAAGTGAACTGATTTAAGTGAATCTAATGGAATCTTATTTATTTCTATAATTTGAATTACCTTTTGTTTTGTTCTCAGAATATGGAGGTCCCGGCGGTCAGTCGTCAACACGCCACTCTGCTCTTCAACACAGCTCTGGAACAGGGCAAATGGGATCTGTGTCGTCACATGATCCGCTTCCTCAAGGCCATTGGTTCAGGGGAGAGCGAGACTCCGCCCAGCACACCCACCACACAGGTGATGATGAGGATGATGATGATGATGCTGCATATTGAAGCTCCTGTGCTGATGTCAGATGTGTGTGTGTTCGTATTGCAGGAGCAGAGCTCCACCGGCGGCTTTGAGTTCTTCCGGAACCGCAGCATCAGTCTGTCTCAGTCGGCCGACAGCATCGCCGGAGGAAAATTCAACCTGCAGAAGACCCTGAGCATGCCGTCCGGACCGTCCTGCAAAGGGTAACAAGACATTTTACAGTTGTTCTGTAAAATAAAATAAAATTTAAATTAAAAATCACAATAATAATAATAATAATTATAATAATTATTATTACTATTACATTTACATTTACATTTAGGCATTTGGCAGACGCTTTTGTCCAAAGCGACATACAGTTGGGAGAACATAGAGCGATTCTTCTTAAGGAGACAAATAGACACAGGCAGTGCTATAATACCAGATTTCAAGTGGTGCTTCAGACAAGTACAAGCTAGAAAGGGAAGGAATAAAGAGATTAAATTTTTTTTTTTTTTTTTTTTTTTTTTATGGTAACAGCAAATAGAGTTGAAAGAGATGAGTTTTAAGCTGTCGCTTGAAGCTTGTCAGGGAATCAGCATTCCGGATAGGGGTAGGAAGATCGTTCCACCAGCCAGGAACAGTAAAAGAGAATGTTCTGGATAGTGATTTAGCACCTCTCTGTGATGGTACCACAAGGCGTCGCTCGCTAGCAGATCTCAGAGTTCTGGAGGGGGTGTAGATTTGCAATAGCGAGTGCAGATAAGCAGGTGCAGTAGCTGTGGTTGTCCTATATGCAAGCATCAGAGTCTTGAACTTGATACGAGCCGCAATTGGGAGCCAGTGCAAGGAGATAAAGAGAGGTGTAACATGGGCTCTTTTGGGCTCGTTGAAGACCAGCCGTGCTGCTGCATTCTGAATCATTTGTAGAGGTTTGATTGTGCATGATGGAAGACCAGTCAAAAGAGCATTGCAGTAGTCCAGTCTGGAGATGACAAGGGCCTATTAATATTATTATTACTATTATTATTATTATTATTATTATTATTATTATTATTATTATTATTATTATTACTATTACTATTACTACTATTATTATTATTATTATTATTATTATTATTACTATTTTTATTATTATTATTACTATTATTATATTACTATTATTGTTGTTGTTGTTATTGTTGTCTTTATTATTATTATTATTATTATTGTTGTTGTTGTTCTTGTTATATTTTTCTTACATACTTTTATTTTCCAGTTTAAAAAAAATAATAATTTCATTTAAGTAATTTCCAGGTCTGGAAAAGTATAGAAAAAAGAAAGCAGAGTATGGAAAAATATTTGCATTTCCAGAGATTTGATGCTATTTTTTTTTTTTTTTTTAGACTAGAAAATTAAGAATTTAATAAAAATAAATCATACAAGAAGTGTTTTTTTCATGGCAGCTGTTTAGTGATTCTTTAGTGATTGTCAAACACTACTGAATGAATTCAAGATGCACTTTTTCCATTATGCAAAATGTGTCTTCTTGATATTATTAGCATTGTACAGCATAGCCACAATTATTTTTGCAAAAGTAAAAAAAGTAAAAAAAAAAAAAAAATGCACACTGAGCATTATTCCACCAGCCCATCTTAAGGTGTTTCTTGGCCACCACAGAGTATGCATTAAAGACACTTTAGGCCTTGTAATGCCAATTTTGAACTTGAAATATTGCACCTTAAACTTGACAAATAGGACAGTGCACACAGCCATATTATGCCATTGGCCCATTTCATGTCAAGTGGCAGAGGATGTGCTAAATTGGACATTAGGACTTTATATTAGAGGTACTACCGTACGGAAAGACAAATTTTATCAAGTAGATCTCGATTAATTCATGTGCGTTCATGCTCTTTCTTTATTCATAGTAGGATGGACAAAGAAAATGGATTATATAAAACTAGAAAATGTAATGCGTAAGCATGCAAAAAACTCCTGTGCACATATGAATAGTTTCTTGAGGGTGCAAAAAAATGTCCTGTGTGCATGCAAAAATCTGTATTTTTTATTATTTTTATTTTAGGGGCTCTGTATGTTGTTAGAAAATCAATAAGAGCTTTGGAAATTAGAGTCTGGAAAAGTATGGAATTTTGAAATTAAAATGTGTAAGAACCCTGACTGTGCTAAACACTATTTTCCAATGAATGTTGTGTGTTGTGTCATCAGTGGAGAGCGCTGGTGTAAGGACAGTGACTCAGCGGAGAATCTCTACATTGATGTGATGCTTTGGCGTCACGCGCGCCACTTGCTGGAGCAGGTCAGACTGCGCGATCT
Source organism: Cirrhinus molitorella (assembly GCA_033026305.1). Lineage (NCBI taxonomy): Eukaryota > Metazoa > Chordata > Actinopteri > Cypriniformes > Cyprinidae > Cirrhinus > Cirrhinus molitorella. The sequence goes on along the minus strand of CM065138.1, from coordinate 1,764,864 downwards.
GGGCTGTTTCTCTGCCCAGCTGGGCTTCGAGCTGATTGGCTGGCTGTGTCGGGAGCGCACGCGGGTCGCACGGGTCGACGACTTCGTTACCGCCCTCAAATGCCTGCACAAGGACTTCCTGTGGCCATTTCCTGTAATCCCAGCATGCTCCATTAGCTCACCGCTGAAGAATGGACGCTGCCGCCCAGGTTTGTCAATGTGTTTTACACCTAAATAAAATCACAATTAGAATCACAGAATATGTTTACTTGTATAATTATTATTTTTTAATTTTGTTTTTTATTTTCTTGTTTTTCTACATGTTATGTATAAATTTAAAAAAATAGTATAAATCAATATTTTTAATTTTTTTTTTAATATTTTAATTATTATTTTGTAATATATAATAAAATGATTTGTATTATAATTTTAGATAATTATATATAATTTATTTATTTTATATATAAATTATTATTCTTCTTATTTTAAATTTCTCTCTAAATTTTAAATATGAATTAAAAATTAAAGTTTTGTTTTTAAAATTATAGAAATAATACTTAGTTTATTTTATATTGATAATTATATACATTTTTATATATATAATTTAGTTTTATTTTAAAAAGGTTTTTAATCTTTATTTTTTGAACTAAGGTCAATATGTGACCCTGGACCTCAAAACCAGTCATAAGGGTCCATTTACTGAAATTAAGATATATAAATTAGCTATAAGTAAGCTTTCCATTTATGTAAAGTTCAAGATAGGACAACTATTTGAAAATCTGGAATCTGAGGGTGCAAAAAAATGTAAATATTGAGAAAATCACCTTTAAAGTTGTCCAAATGATGTTCCTAATAATACAGATTACTAGTCAGAAATTATGTTTTGATAATATATATAACATTTATTTATTTATTTATTTATTTATATTTATTTATATATATATATATGAGACAATCTATTTTTTTACCTATATTTTACCTAATTTTTTATTTCATTTTTGAATGTATTGATTTTTTTCATATTATTTTTTTCTTTTTTTTAAATTTATATATAATTTTTTTTTATCATTTATTTAAATTATTTTAAATATCTATAATTATTTTAATGTTTCTTTTAATAAAAAAAAAAAAAAAAAAATTATATATATATATATATATATATATATATATATATATATATATATATATAATTTTTTTTTTTTACATGATTATTCTTATTATTTGTGTGTGTACATTTATTTATATATTTATATGTAAATTATTCTTTCTATTTTAATTTCTCTATAAAAATGATATACAAGTTAAAAAGTAAAAAAAAATATATATATATAAATTTTACTGTATTTTTATTTTTATATTGATAATTACGATTTTTTTCAAAATTGTTTTATTTTAAAATGTTTTTTTAATCTTTTGTTTTTTATAGGTCAACATATATAATGTTTCTCTGCATATTTTCACAGGCTGTGTTTGGTACCTTTATGACTCAAGTCTAATGTAAATTAGTCTTGCTAAATGACTAAAAGTAAATGACCTGTTATGACTGACCAATCACACGATCTCTCTCTCTTATGGCAGTGTTGAGTTCTCGTCTGCTCAAGTCTCAGTCTGCAGACAGTTTGCTGAACAGCGACATGGACACCACGCCCCCTCAGGTCACCACAACCAATCACAGCTGGCTGGACAGTTTGGGGGCGGTGTCAAAAGAACTAGACTCCGCCTCCTCCCACGGAGGACCGCAGACGCAGGAGGCATTTCTCTCTCCTCTCATCAACAAAGGTGAGTGAGATCAGTCTGTTTGTCTCTGTCTCTCCGTCTCTGTCCGTCTGATGTTATTTTTCTCTTTTTATCCGTTCAGGAGAGGAGTGCAGCATCGGTTCAGCCACGGACCTCACTGAGACCAGCTCCATGGTGGATGGCGATTGGACGATGGTCGATGAGAATTTCTCCACCCTCAGTCTCAGCCAATCAGAGCTGGAGCACATCTCCATGGAGCTGGCCAATAAAGGGCCACATAAGAGTCAGGTGCAGCTGCGGTGAGTCGCTCCAGATCCATCTAATGCTGCTTCCGCTCATTATTTGCCAAGAGTTGAATGATGATGGGATGCTGGTTGTCTCTGTCAGGTATCTGCTGCATGTGTTCATGGAGGCCGGCTGTCTGGAGTGGTGCGTCATCATCGGTCTGATCCTACGAGACGCCAGCGTCATTAAGCAGGTCGTGGGCTTCCTGGACAGTCCAGAAGTCCCATCGGAAACGGTCCAGAGCATCCGAACCGGTCTGATAGCGGTCGACCTGTGGGCCTCGTCTGATTGGTCAGTGTCACTCTCAAATTGTAATTTCATATTTTAATTAAATGATTTAATCAATTCAAAATAAGCTTGTTTACATACTATATGTGTGTGTACTGTGTATAGTTATGATGTATACATTTAAAAAAATATTTCTATGTATACACATACATGTATATAATTTATATCATATATATATAAATATAAATATTTTACATAAGTCTAACATATTTTTCCACACACATATACATGTAAATGTGTGTATTTATATGTACATAATAAATATACACAATGCACTCACATATAGTATGTAAACTTAAACTTTTATTTTGAATCGATTAATCGTGACTAGTCATTTTGCAGCTCTATTAATGTTTAAGTTCTTAGATTCTTAATTTTTTTTTCTCTAAAAATGCTTTAAAAAAATATATACACTACTGTTTAGAAGTTTGTATCTGTAGTAGTTTTTAACGTTTTTAAATAAGTCTCTTCAACTCACCCAGAGCGAATTGTTTTTGATCAAAAAACAGTACAAATTGTGAAATAGTATTATAATTAAAAATAGCTGTTTTCTGTGTGAATATGTTCAGATGTGATTTATTGCATTTTATTTTTCAGCATTCACAGAAGAACAAAAAGTTCAAAAGAACAGTATTTATTTAAAACATCATCAGTTTAATGTGTTCTTGGTTTATAAAAGTATTCATTAAGAAAATAAATAAAATTACCACAAATTTTGAACCGTAGTATATAACAGTATGTAAATGTTTTTCTATATAATGAAAAAATATGGGATCTTTTTTTTTATTTGTTTTATCATATTGATAAATCATCATAATTTTTTTTTTCTTCTTTTTTTACTTATAAAATGTATATCATTTATAATGTTCTCTTTGTCTCTCTGCAAATGGAAAATTAGATTTTTTTTGGACCCACATATATATATATATATATATATATATATATATTTTTTTTATGATTAAAAGTCATGACAAAATTCAGTACTGTTTTTTTGTTTGTTTTCGTTTACTTTTTTTGGCAATAATCTTTTAGATCTTTAATAATTTTTAAACAGCAAATATATATATTTATATCTATCTATCTATCTATATATATATATATATATATATTATTTTTTATTTTTTTTCAGCATATTTTTTTTTCATTTATTTATATATATATATATATATATATATATATATATATATATATTTAAAAATAATTTTAAAAAAGAAACAAATTTTTTATATATATATATATATATGTATATAATTTTATTTTATTTTGTTTAAATGTGTGTGTGTGTGTGTGTATATATATATATATATATATATATATATATATATATATATATATATATATATATATATATATATATAACTTAAAAAATGACCAAAAATATATTTAATTATTAATTAAAATATTGGCCCTCTTGTGACTAGATTTGTGGTCCAGGGTAGTTTCAAATTAGGGTAATTAAAATACAATTTACAAATTTCAATTTAGAAAAATAAAAATAAACTAAAAAATTGTTTATATATATATATATAAACACAATTTTTATTTTACATACAAATTCTGAGATTAATGACATGAAATCAACATTTATTGACTGACATCCTCTGTGTGTTCCTTCTGTCAGTTTGGGCTACAAGCCGTTCCTGAACCTGATTCGTCCTCAGCTGCTGAAGCTGATGGAGGTTCCTGTGGAGCAGGTTCAGACCGAAGCCTTCCAGCCCACCGGAGCGTCCAAACTGAGCGAACCGCCGCTGCTGCTGCTGCCCAGAGCCGAGGACGTGACCTCCGCTCACCCGCTGCCTCTGGACGGCCCCGCCGGAGCCAACGCGCGGCCCCTGGACGACACGCCGCAGGAGGAAGAGGAGGAGGAGCCGCTGGAGGAAGGATCGTACGACTGCACCCTTTCATGACACTGCGCTCAGATCAGACGCCATACGAGTGTGTGACTGTGCAGATGTGAGTGTGTGAGTGTGAGAGTGTGCGAGAGTGTGTGTGTGTTCCAGCTCATCCAGACTGCAGTGTCGTGTGTTTTGCTGTGTGTTCAGCATCCTGTGGTCAAAAACATCATGTTTTTCTCTTAACCTTCACACCGCAAAAAATGACTTTCTTAATTAGCATGTTTGTCTTATTTTGTTTTTATCTTTTCCGGTGCAAACATCTAAACGTTCTAAAAATACATTTACTGAAGAAGTGAAATGACTGGACAATCTAAATGAAGTATATGCTTAAAACAGGGACATGTTTTTTTTCTTTTGCTAACACTTGAGACAATATCATTTTCATTATATTATATTATATTATATTATATTATATTATATTATATTTATATATTTATATATTTATATATTTATATATATATATATATCAATAATCTTTAATAAAAACATTTATTTGTCACAAAAACATTATTTTATAGCCAAGATGGAAAAGTTGACTTTCATCTATTCTTTTTCTCTCTCTCCGTTTTCTATATGAATTAACAAGTAAACATATTTTTTCTTTTTATTACTTATTTTTGTATAAACTTAATATCTCATCAAAAAGAGCACAATAAAATCATTTCGCTTTTCAATGGAATGTATGTTTATGCTTAAAACAAGAAAAAAATTATTTTGCTAAAATAAAATATTTTAATTTAATAAAGTTATTACATTTTTATATATATATATATATATATATATATATATATATATATATATATATATATATATATATATATATATATATATATATATATATAAATGTAAAGACACATTTTTTCTTGTTTTGAGCAAAAACTTCATTTTTATCTTTTTTTTCCCTTGGTACATTTTCTTTTGATTTTGTAAATCAAATTTGATCTGAATTTTTTTGTCAATTTTTAAACGCCAAATATATTTTTTCCAGAACATTTTCATTATTTTTATTGTATATAAAATGTTCCTGATTTAAGCATGAACTAACTTCATTTTGATGCATTTGTCATAAAAATCTAACATTATTTTATGGCCAAGATTAAAAAGTCATTATTATTATTATTTTTTTTTCTCTGCGTTTTTGATATAAATGAACAAGTACAACTTTTTTTTTTTTTTTAACCTACTTAATTTTTTTATCAAAAATGAGATTTAATATCTAAAAAAAAATGAGCAGAATAAAATCATTTCACTTCTGAAGTAAATGTATGTCTAAGAAGGTTTCTCTATATTTGCACTGGAAAAAACAAAAGCTAATTTAAAGGACAAAAATACTAAGAAAGTGTTTTTTATTATTATTATTATTATTATTATTATTTGGGCAGCATAAATGAGATTCAATAATCATTCACTCTTCATCATAGCATCAGCTTCACCCTGAATCATGATTTCAGAGATGACTGTTGATCAGAGTGTTTTTATGGCTTTCATTATGTTTGTGTTCTTGGTGTTTTAACGTTGATGAACAATTATCAGCCTGATTTGACATTTCCCTTCTCCAGTCTGATCCGGATCACGTTTGATGTCTGAAACTGACAGGTTTTATTAGTTTTTAAGCTGCGATCCTTTCTGTCCCGTTCAACACTAGATGAGCTGATGGCCACTGAAGACAAACACATGCATTATTTATTTCTCATCCATCATAAACTCTAGTTCTGTTTAAGCAGTTTTTCATCAGTAGCTCTCGGCTGACTGCATTATTGCAATTATTATTGTTTTTTTGTTGTTGCATTGCATTTTGAGTGTATTTATTTGAGCAGCAGGACAAAGACGGAGGTGAGGATGGTCAGTATTAATGTGTTCAGTGTTTGTCTCGTTAGCGCTGCCTTCACAACGGACCAAACCATCTTCACGTGTATCGATGCCTTCGTATTATTCTAGTTCTAGTAGTTCTTCTGCGTTATTGACAGTCGTCTCTGAGTATTTAGCCGCTGTCTTTATTTTAATGTTTTATTTCCCCCTGAAAGGCTCAAAAGAGCAGCGTAGACCAGTCTGATGTGGTTTAGACTCCCGAACCAGCTGACAAGTGCCCAAAACCCCCTTAAAACCAGCCTCCTGTCGCAGTATTCCTGATGATCATGTCGTTCGCAAAACCAAAGAGCTTCACGGACGCGTTCACGGTACAGATTACCCATAATCCCTCTGTTGCGGTCTCACCTTTAGAGTCGGTACTCTTGAGTTCTGTACAGTTTCCAGTTTCTTCTCAATGCAGTGTACAGAGTACAGAGTTTCCTGGACGATAACTTTTCTACTCCGTTTTCTATATTTCCTGTACATAAAGAACAATAAATTATTTTTTAAACATCACGTGTGCTGTTGTTTTTTTCCGTTAGGGGTTTCGGATGTGCTGGGAAAACATTTACGTGTATTATAAGTGTTTTATTCATCAAGGATGCATTCAGATATTCAAAAGTGACAGTAAAGGCATTTATTATGTTTTCTATTTTAAATAAATGCTTTTCTTTTGAACTTTCTATTTGTCAAAGAATCCTGAAAAATGTAATATATGAAGGTTTTTACTAGCTTTTTTTTTTGCTATATTTTTTGCTTTTTTGTTATTTTTGTAAAAAAAATTTCAGATTTTTTTTATCAGTGAAATGCCATGATTGTTAATTTTACAATGTTCAAACATTTTGAGAAAACTTCAAATTATTTTTTTGAAAAGTTGGGGAAAAAATAAAATAAAATCTAATATATAAAAATATATATTTTGTTCACATTTTTCTTTTTAAAAAACATTTTATATATACCGTTAATTTATGCAAAACTATTTTTTTTTTAAGTATTATATTAATAATAGAATGTGTAGAATATAGAAATGATTTGAATAAAAAAACTATCATTTTATATATTAATAAAAGTAGAAATTAATTTACATTTGTAATTTTTTTTTAATCGATGAAATAGCACTAAAATAAATCATGGTATTTCATTGATTAAAAAAATCTGAAAAAAGAATTACAAAAATGTACTAAATGTAAAATAACGTTTCTATTAATATTTAAAATTACTTTGTGTAAAAAGTATACATTATTTGAATTAAAAACATTCTATTATCAATGTAGTGATTTTTTTTGTATGAATTTGCATTAATATAATGTACCGCCATCATGTATAATGACTATAAATAAAATTATATTCACACACATATATATATATATATATATATATATATAAATTTAATATATACATTTTTACATAAACTTTTTTTTAGCTAGTTTATATAAAAATTTAAAAATGTATATTAAATTTTAAAATAGAAAAAGGTTAACTAAAATCGTCAACTTTTCTCAAAATATTTTACTAAATATCTAAATCATGGTATTTCGTTGATAAAAAAAAAAAATGTAGTAAAACATAAGTTAATGTCTATTGTATTAATATTGAAAATAACTTTGTTTTAGTTTTTTTTTTATTCAAATTTCTATTTTCTACACATTCTGTTATCAGTATAGTTTTTTTTAGTATGAATTTAGTTTTGCATAAATTAAAGGTAATATAACAAACCAACATCATGTGATGACTATAAATGAACAAAAATATGTTCTAATATATGTATATACATGTTTTGTAAAAAGAAAAATGTTAAAATTATATATAAAAAAAACTGAATTCTTAAATTTTACCGTGATTTATGTATATGTAATTAGTTAAAATTATTTTACGAAAAATTCAGTTATTTTTTAAAAAAATACTCTTAAATATTAAATCTAAAAAAATATAAAATAGTTGAGAATCGTTAAAAAGCACGAAAAAAGACAGGAGACCAAAAGTGATTGTTATAGAAAACTGATTAATCTCAGAAGAACAATTGAGTGCAGCAGCTGATATAAATAAACACGAATCAGAACATAAGACTGAAAATTACACACAAACAATTAAATCAACCTCCAACGGACATTAATGAACAATTACTCAAGTGATCGGTGAATATCAAAGCTACAGCGTTTGTGACAAAAAACGAGTTTCATACAGTTTGAGTCACAAAACATTTCAGAAAATAAAGAAATTAAGAAATGTTATCAAAAAATATTTACAGATTTCGGTTTAGCTTTAACTACAGTAGATCATTCAGAGTGGCTGTTAATGATTTTCTGTCATTGCTTTTGTTTGCTCAAGTCAGACATGCAAACATAACACTAGTTACTAAAGAACTCGAAAGATGGCATGAAAACAAAGCATTTTCATTAAAGTCTCCCAAACGCATGTCAAATTTCATCCCAAACAAAGACAAACGCAGGCCTCTGATTAAACATCAATCCTCAGTCATATTTCCACATTCATCTGAAATCTGGGACAGAAACATTCATCAGCGCTTAACATTGAACTCGTTTCTCAACCTCAACACAACTGTACCTTGATTCAATCGTCCAATAATACATTATTGTACAGCGATTCTCAAGCTCATTCGTTTGAAATGAAATGCATTTGGATTTAGTCATTTTACTGCAGTAAAACTTATTTTAAGGCTTCAAATCCAGTTCAGTCCAGAAGAACATTTAAATGTTTTTTTTCCTCCCACAACGATCATACAAATAAAACAAGAACATGAACATCGCTTCAAACGTGAATAAATAACAAAGCACTTGTGTTTTGAGCAGACCTATGACATCGTTTACTGCGGTAATACCGTGTTTCCGAGCGATCGGGACTCGATCTGAGGATAAAGTTGCATAAAATACCATGAACAAGTGAAATAGCTTGAAATTCTGCTCAAGTTATTTTGTTAAACGCTGTGTTCACGCCACATCAGAATGACAGGAAATGACATCAGTGCTCGAGCGTGACGTCAGTCGAATGCGTTTTCAAGCTGTGAAAACATCTGAAAGCACTGAATGTGAATCAGCGAATCAGTCCAGATGTTGTGAGACAACCCACAAAACCAGACGGGTCACATGTGACACCAAAATCAGTACCGTTTAGATTTGGCATTATTTCTGTGACAATTAAACACCCCACTTACAATTCTCATTACTTGTAAAAACAAAAATGAATCTGAATTTTGAATCTTTTTTTTTTCTGAATTAGATTTTTTTTTGTTCTTCAAAAATTCTGATTCAGAAAAAAAATCTGAAATAATTACAATTCTTATTACTTGTAATATATATACACGTAATATACATATATATATATAATTGTTAAATGTAAAAATTAAAGTAAAAAAAAAATCTAATTTAAATCCAGAAATTCAAAAATTCTGATTCAAGGGAAAAAAAAAAAAAAAAATATATATATATATATATATATATATATATTACAAGTAATGAGAATTGTAATTATTTCAGATTTTTTTTTTCAGATTTTTTTTTCTGAATCTGAATTTTTGAAAAACAAAAAAAAAAAATGTATTCAAAATTCTGATTAATTTTTTTACAAGTAATGAGAATTGTAATTATTTCTAATTATTATTTTTGTTTTTTTATTCATTTTGTTTTGCATAAATGAAAAAAATTCTGATTCAGGAATTTTATATATATATATATATATATATTTTATTTTTTTTTTTAACTTGAATTTTTACATTCAATCAGAATTTTTAAATCAGAATTTTAATTTTAATTACGTAACTGAAAATACATAATGTTTGTATTTGTTATATTACCTTTAATGTATGCAAAACAAAATTAATAAAGAAAAAAAGACAGAAAAAATAAAAGAAAAAGGAAAATAATTTACATTTAGTAAATTTTTCTAACTCGATTTTTTTTTATTATCACGGAATACTATGACTTAGTTATTTTATATGTTGAAAAAAATAAAAAATTAGAACAAGAGTTATAAAAATACAGTAATATTTGAAAAAAAAAAAAAAAACTTGTCTCTTTGTCAAATAATTAAATAAATAACTAAAATAAAATGTCACAATTTGGAGCAAAACGTGTTTAATTATCATAAAAATAATGTCCTGCAAAAATCTTATTCTAAGGTAGGCTTAATTTTCCTCAAAAATAAAATGTAATACTTTTTCTGATTTAGATTTGGTGTTCAAATGTGACCCAGTCAAATTAAAATAAAATAAATCTAAAGAAACAAATAAAAAATAAAAATCAAATCATATAAAAAAAAAAAAAAAACTAATAAAATAAAATAAATAAAAAAAGACCCTAATCAAATCAAATAAATGACACACTGTGAGTTGTTTGGTTGGGGTTGAAGCGTGTGTCAGTATCTGTACATGTGATAGGTGCTGACCCAGGACGATGGAAACGCCCACGCTGGGAATTTCTTCAGCAAAGACTCCAGCGGCTCCGAGATCCGGTCCGCACCGAAGAAATAATGAGAGGAGATGGCCATAGAGATCAGACCCTCGTCAGGAGGAGCGTCTGAGGACCGGGACGGCTGAAAAACACAAACACATTCATTCAGATCAGAAACACCTCCATATACAGCTGACACTAAACACTAGTTTATATTGACTGATTTATTGATATAATCTAAACCACTAATTTCCCATAAAAAAAAATTAAGAATATTTTATTTTGAATGAAAATCAATTATTTGGAGGTGCTTTTATTAACATTTAAATGGAATCCAGAAAAGTAATGGAAAAAAAATTGGTAAAAAAAAAAAAAATCAAACTGTAAAACTCAATTAGACAGGCCTTTTGATTGAAAAAAAATTAAAAAATAAACAGAGTATAAAAGTTTTAAACGGAATAAAAATAAATATGGAAATAAAATTTCATAGGGCTCTTTAATTATAATTACATAAAACAGTTTGTGAAGACCAACTTTAGGTTAGCTTCAGAAAGACTAGCCAGCCTAGCCGGAAAGTTCAAAGCAGCTGTAAAAGCTTCAAGTTTGAAACATTATATAGACAGATTAGAAGATTAGCATGTTGCAAACATGATTAGCATGTTACTAGCATGGTTAGCATGAGTAAAATGTTTTTGGCATGACTGGCATGATTAGCATGTTACTAGCATGGTTAGCATGTTAACATGTTTTTTGCATGACTAGCATGATTAGCATGTTGCAAACATCATTAGCATGTTACTAGCATGGTTAGCATGAGTAAAATGTTTTTGGCATGACTGGAATGATTAGCATGTTACTAGCATGGTTAGCATGTTAACATGTTTTTTGCATGACTAGCATGATTTGCATGTTGCAAACATCATTAGCATGTTACTAGCATGGTTAGCATGATTAAAATGTTTTTGGCATGACTGGCATGATTAGCATGTTCCTAGCATGGTTAGCATGTTAACATGTTTTTTGAATGACTAGCATGATTAGCATGTTGCAAACATGATTAGCATGTTACTAGCATGGTTAGCATGTTAACATGTTTTTTGAATGACTAGCATGATTAGCATGTTGCAAACATGATTAGCATGTTACTAGCATGGTTAGCATGTTAACATGTTTTTGGCATGACTGGCATGATTAGCATGTTACTAGCATGGTTAGCATGTTACTAGCATGATTAAAATGTTTTTGGCCTGACTAGCATGATTAGCATGTTGCAAACATGATTAGCATGTTACTAGCATGGTTAGCATGTTAACATGTTTTTGGCATGACTGGCATGATTACCATTGTTACTAGCATGGTTAGCATGTTACTAGCATGATTAAAATGTTTTTGGCCTGACTGGCATGGTTAGCATGTTAACATTTTTTGCATGACTAGCATGATTAGCATGTTACTAGCATGGTTAGCATGTTAACGTTTTTTGAATGACTAGCATCATTAGCATGTTGCAAACATGGTTAGCATGTTACTAGAATGGTTAGCATGTTACCATGTTTTTGGCATGATTAGCATGTTTCTAGCATGGTTAGCATGTTAACATGTTTTTTGCATGACTAGCATGATTAGCATGTTGCAAACATGATTAGCATGTTACTAGCATGGTTAGCATGTTAAAACGTTTTTGGCATGACTAGCATGATTAGAATGATATTAACATGTTGCTAGCATGATTAACAACTTACTATCATTTTGATAGTCTGTTCTAACATTATTAGCATGTTTCTAACATGATTAACAAGGTGCTAGCATGATTAGCAAGTTACTAGCATTTTTTGGATTTACCAAGTTGCTAGTATGTTTCTAACATGTTTAGCATGTTGCTAGCATGTTTCTAGCATGATTAGCAAAGTTACTAATATTTTGATAGTCTGTTTCTAACATGAAGTTACTAGCATTTTTTGGAATTATTATCAAGTTGCTAGTATGTTACTAGCATGATTGTCAAGTTGTTAACATGTTTTTAGCATGATTAACATGTTAGCATGTTTTGGTATGACTAGCATGATTTGCATGTTATGTTGCTAGCATGTTTTTAACATGGTTAGCAAGTTGTTAGCATGTTTCTAATACGATTAGCAAGTTGCTAGCATGTACGTCTCAAACTCACCTGGATCTCGAACCAGAAGCTCCAGATGGGAGCGTCCAGACCGTGAGAGTAGAAGATGAAATACTCTCCGCTGAGGTCGAACTGCGGCGTCCCGTCCCCGAATGACCAGCCGATCAGAGACGCGCCCGATTCGGGACGCAGATACAGAGACATGTGACTCGGACCTGAAAGAGAACAGCGCATCATTCACACAATACAGTGGGTCTGTGATCATCTAAACCAGGATAACAAACAAACAAACACACTAAATCAACTTAACTAAATCAAATTAAATCAAACAAAACAAAAAAAAGGTAAATGTATATTTAGAAGGCAGTTTAAATAATGTTAGTGATATCTTATTGTTATTATTGCAATAATACAATCATTTATTAAAATAATTATTTTTGTACTTGTTCATATGCAAAATCTGTCATTTATAAAAATTAGCTAAAAATGTTTGTTTTATATAATTTCAAATGCAATATTTCTTATTGATAAATGATTAAAAGTTATTACTTTTGATAATGTACATTTATATGTAATATATATATATATATATATATATATATATATATTGTATATCAAATATGTTTACATTTTTATATAAAAATATACTATTTATATCATTTAGATTGTATACTTCTCTATAAATATGTAAGAATTTCTAAAACTGATTTTTTTTTCTACATTTGAATTTTTGGATTTCAATTACTGAATCAGATTTTTTATTTGTTTTTAAATGTAAATCAGAATTTGTGAATTTGAATATTTGTATTATAATTTTTTTTAAACTGAATTGCTGCATTTGAATTTTTAAAACAGAATATTTTAATTTGAATTTCTACATTTGAATTAGATTTTTTTTTTATTTGAATATTTGGGTTTTGAATTTTTAAAGAGTTTTTTTCAGAATTTGAATTTTGAATATACATCTCAAACATGTTTACATTTTATATAAAAATATACTATATAATTTATACTATTTATATAATTGATATTGTATATTTCTCTATAAATATGTAAAGAAAAATTATAATTACATACAAAATTTCAATATTAATCATGTTCTTGTTAAACTAGTTGAAAAATTAAATATTAAATAAATATTAAATATTTATAACGAACTAGTTGAAAAATAAAATATTAAATATTTGTAATATACTATACAAATAATCTAAAATACAAACAAAGCAGTTTAAGTTATCAACAATCATTATAATATATAAATATATAAAATATGCCATGTACATGAAAAATGTTTACATCTTTATTAGCTTTCTTTATTTATATATAATGCATTTATTTATAACATGAAATAATTAATCTAATCTGTAAATGTTTGCAATATATTTCAAATTAAGAAGTTTCAGTAGTTTAAAAAAAGCTACTGAAGAATAAAGTTTTTTTTATTTATAGACATTATACATTTTATTGATCACAAAAATTTAATTTTATATTAGGGCTGTCAAATGATTAATCGCAATTAATCGCATCCAAAATAAAAGTTTATGTTTACATACTATATGTGTGTTACTCTGTATATTTATTATGTACATATAAATACACACATATACATGTATATATTTAAAATAAATATTCACATGTATATGTATTTATACCTGTATACAATTTAGATCATAAATAAATATAAATATTTTAGATATAAATCTAAAATATTTTTTCTTAATATGTACATGTATGTGTGTGTATTTATATATACATAATAAATATACAAAGTACACTAACACATCGTATGTAAACATAAACTTTTATTTTGGATGTGATTAATCACGATTAATCGTTTGACAGCCCTATTTTATATGCATATTATAAAACGGTTAGTTCCATTCCTGGATTCTGATTGGTCAGCAGCTGTGTTTTATTCACGATACAGCACGGCTATGACCGTTCCACCCAATGGTTCTTAGTATCACTGCGCAGCACCCTTAGCAACCACCCTTAGCAACATAAACATATATTAGTTCTTATTAGTTCTTATTAGAAAGCAATAAGAGCTAACAGGCTAAAATGTTTCAAGTAAATTTTGATTTATATGAGTGGTTTGATTAACAATTTGGAAATACACACCGATTTCTGCTAAGGACAGCACCATTAAACTGTCTGACATGCTTAATCCAACACACCCGAAGTACTCGTAAACAAAGTCTGGTTTGATGTGCAGTTACACACGGACTTATAGAAAAAGAGGGGAACCGAGAACTCATGCCAGACTCATTCAACATTTTAACCGAAGAAAATGGTCTCCAGTATGGCACAATGAGCTTTAACTTGTTTATCAGGCGGCTTTGCGTATATCCGCTTCTAATACCCTCCGATGTGCATCATTCAGTGTCCTGCATTAGCCAAAATCATGACTGTCTTTGAATGTTTGATGATTGCGGCTGATGCGCCCGCTCTGTGTCCCGCATCTGGGATGCTGCTGTTCACACGCGAGAGCACGCCAGGGAAGGAGAGCGAGTGGAAAAAGTACTAATTATTATTGATTACGGATTTAAATCATTTTATAATAACGAAAACAATACCTTAAACCAGAGGTGGGCAAACTACGGCCAACCAGGCGTTTTCATCCGGCCCGTGAGGCAATTGGAATAAACTGGCTAATTTGATGCAATATCAGTAAAGTCGATGTCGCATTTTGTGTGGTATATGGCGGCTTTCGCTTTTTACGCTTCGTTAAACATAAGCGCCTAGTCATTCTTGACTGCATCCAAACCGCACAGCTCAGATACAAAATAAAAAGTCAAAATATACACCCTGTGAAAAACTGGCACATTTGTAAAATGTTGCTGTTTTTAAAAATGTGCAAGTGTTCATTTGTTGGACAAGTGCAAAACAGATTGGCGACGAATATGAAAGGCAAGTGAGTTTGCATTGCGCATTTACCAGCAACGTTCAGTTTCTCTTTTAAATAATTAGGCTGGGCGTTTATAATAAATGTTTATAGTGAACGCCACTATAATTTGTGCTTGTTTTTTACTTACAGTGTCAGTCAAATGTTTTTGAACTGTTCCTAGCCTGTTTGTATTTGAGTTCCATGAAATGACGCATATAAGAACATTCAGTTGCAGTTAGAGACTATTTTTTACAGCGGAAGGCTTAATGATTTTACTTAATGAAAACATGAATACATGTTTTTAATATTTGCATTGTGTGGTAACCGTTTTATAAAAGCAATAAGGTACTCGAGGCCGTGCTGTATCGTGAATAAATCACGGCTGAAGGGGTTGCAGGCACGACGCTTCGCGTCAACAACGCCCTTCAGCCGTGATTTATTCACGATACAGCACGGCCTCGAGTACCTTATTGCTTACATAAATATTAACTTTTTATTTATACTTTTTTTTGTGTTAAACTAAAATCA
This sequence comes from Cirrhinus molitorella, assembly GCA_033026305.1. Lineage (NCBI taxonomy): Eukaryota > Metazoa > Chordata > Actinopteri > Cypriniformes > Cyprinidae > Cirrhinus > Cirrhinus molitorella. Next base: position 1,748,895 of record CM065138.1, on the reverse strand, counting down.
GTTTTGTGACTTTTTTATTTTTTTGAAAAATAAAGTTATCAAGTGTCATTATGTTTCATGCTTCCTCTTTAGGTTCAAAATAAAATGCCCCTGAATTCTGACCTTTGACCTCGAAGCTCATTTTAACGTTTCCCCATTCGGTGTCCTGTCTGGACAAGAGCCGGAACTCCAGCGGAGCTTGAGGAGACACTTCAGGAGCTGGAAGATACCAGCTCTTCCTGAAATGAGAGAAAGCTGAGGTTTACTAAAGAGCTGAAGCACAAAGAGAGCAGCAGTGATCTCTCTCTCTCTCTCTCTCTCACACTCACTTGACCAGGAATTTAACCGGGAGAAACCACGGGAATCCACAGTAGGGCAGCTGATCAGAGCAGCGTGTGCGGATGCTGTCGTTGATCTGGGGGATGTGAGGAGTGATGTGCTGCATGCCGCTGTAATCCAGGCTGTTGATCCATAACCCAGAGTCTGAGCGCTCCACCGAGCCGTCCGGAGCGTGAAACACACGTGTGCTGTGCTGAAACACACACAAACAATCACATTTGTTATTCATTTGGAATTATTGATTACTTTCCTTCAACTAAAATTATTTACACTTTCTTTTTGCATTGATAATATATTACCTTCCTATTTGATAATGTAAAGTTGCTTTGACAATCTGTATTGGAAAAAGCACTATATGAATAAAGGTGACTTGACTTGACTTGACAAACACTGCAATCAGCAATTCACTGCATTTACTGAAGAATTCATTTAAAGTGCTTTTATTACCAAAACAGAAAATATGAAACATTTTGTGTTAAATCAGCCACTTGACTTTAAAAAAATAATTAAACGACTATTTATCCTGGTATTTTCCTATAAACCAGTGCACTGCAAAAAAAAAAATATATATATATATACTTTTCTTACTTAGATTGTTTTGTTTCTAGACAAAATATCTAAAAATCTTAAATCAGGAAGGATTTTCTAGACGAGCAAAAATTATTGTCTTGTTTTCAGAAAAAAGAGGTCAAAATTAAGTGAGTTTTTGCTTGAAAGAAGCAAAAAAAAAATCTGCCAATGGGGTAAGAAAAAAGAATCTTATTTCAATGAGGAAAACTAGTTTATTTTGCTTACCCCATTGGCAGATTATTTTGCTCATGTCAAAGCAAAAACTCACTTCATTTTTACTTGTCTAGAAAATCCTTCTTGATTTAAGAATTTTTAGATATTTTGGCTGGAAAAAAAGAAAATCCAAGTAAGAAAAGCATTTTTTGCAGTGTGTTAATATAGATTTTCATTTTAATGACAAGTAACTTGATGAGTTGTACCTGGACAAAGACGCGTTTGGGTCGAGGGCTGGACGGGTCGGCTGAATACGGGAAGAACAGACCACAGCAGACCAGAACAAACATCAGCGCAAACACTGAACCCAGACCAGCCAAGATCCGCTTCGTACTGCAGCTCAGATAGATGAAATGCATCTGGAGAGAGAGACAAGGAAAGTGTATGCTGGAATTAGATTTAAAGCACTGCTTGTTTTATTTTGAACTTGAATTTCTGGAACTGAATTTTTGAATCAGAATTTCTGAATTTGAATTAAATCTTTATTTCTGAACTTGATTTTTTTAATGCTTAAATGACAATTTCTCTGTTTTAATTTTTGCTATTCAAATCACTGAATGAGATTTTTTTTTTAATTTTTGGAGCTAAATAGCTGGATTTGAATTTTTGAATCAGAATTTGCGAATCTGAATATTTGGATTAAAATTTTTTTATTTGAATTTGAATATTTGGATTTGCATTTTTAAATCAGAAGTTTTAAATTTAAACAATCATTTTATATCACAATTTGAATTTTACACACACACACACACACACACACACACACACACACACACACAATATATAAAAAATGGGATATAAAAAATCCCAAATATATTTACATTTTTATATAAAAATGTGCCTTTTTAAATTAGAATTTTTCAATTTAACCAGAATTTTTCTAACAGAATTTGAATTTTTGATTTAGAATTTCTGAAATTTGAATCAAGGTTTTTTTTTTTTTATCTGAACTTATGAATAAAAATTCTGAATCCGAAAAAATTCTGAATACAATTTTTGTTTTATTTGAATTTCTGAATTTGAATACTTGAATTTGAATTTTTAAATTAGAATGTTTTTACATTTAACCAGAATTTTTGAACCAGAACTTTTTTTTTTTTTTTTAAATTAGAATTTTTACATTTAACCAGGATTTTTTTTTAAACCTGAATTTATGAATACAATTAAATTTTTACATTTCTAAATCAATTTGAATTTGTAAATTATGTTTTTTCCATCATAATTTTTCAACTAGAGTTTCTCCAAATGATTTTTTAAATTTTCATTTAAATTATTTTTTCATTTAAATTTAAATTAGTTTTCAATAGATATGAGTTTTTGAATGCAACTTTTACATTTCCTATGTTACATATGTATGACTTACTAGATATGAAGACAGAATGACAGTTGCGAGGGTAATGAGTGACGCCATGATGACGTCAGGCGGGATCTCAGTTCCGCTGCGGCCCAGGATGGGTGTGAAGATCTCAAACACCACCCAGATGAGGAACGTGATGTGGACGTACGGCACGGCGAGACCCATCAGATACAGGACAGAGTACTGCAGAGACGCTCCTGAACCCAAACACACACAAACATGAAGATCAGCACTGGTTTCTGCTAGACTCAAACACTCTGAGCATGTCAAAACAACATCCAGAATCATGCTGCTGTATCTGACCTCTGGCTCTGAAGTGTTTAGTGAGCAGCAGTTTGCTGGCGAGAGGGAAGACGACCATCATCATGGGGACATATGCCGAACACAAGCCACGCTGAGTGAGGAAGAGCAGCGCGCAACACCACAACAGCAGACTGACGTCAAAGAAGCGCTCCGACAAATCCACGCCGCTCACACCCTGACAGACACATTAGAAAACATACTGCCACATCAGGATATTCTCAGGAATAAACATACACACATATACATGTGACCCTGGACCACAAAACCAGGCAAAAATACATTGCATGGGTCAAAATGATTGATTTTATGCCAAAAATCATTAGGATATGAAGTAAAAATCATGTTCCAATAAAATATTTAGTACATTTTCTACCGTAAATGTATCAAAAAGTAATTTTTGATTAGTAATATGCATTGCTAGAGCTTCATTTGGACAACTTTAACACTAGAACCGCCACGGGGTAAATTTTACCCGTACGTGTTTTTCAAATGTACATAACAGATTTTCATTAAAACACTCAAGTCTCCCAGTCATTGACTTTTACTAAAATTGTGTCATTTAAACTTCCCTGGTGTTAAAAAGCGTTTAGATAAAACCAGATCGTAAAACAGGGCATTTATACCTAAAAGCGCCAGCGGGTCAAATTTACCCTCTATATAATACATGTATTTTCGCGCTGTCGTTATCCTGCCGCTTATGTTGTAACATTGTACATTGCTAGGCAGTGACTTTTACTCACTGAAATAGTGGTTATTAGTTTAAAAAATAAAGACAAAATGAATAAAATGAAGGAGATTTATGGATGCCGAAGAGATATTAGAAGCACTAAATACCATGATGGATTCGGAGAGTCTGGTGCGTCTGGGTCGGCTCAGCATCTGACGGCTCATCGGACAGCGATCTCTTTGATGTTTTAGCCTAACGTTAGCCCCACTTATATTGTTCAAACTCTGGACTAATTATTGAATTTTTGTTTTGCCATTTCTATTGTTTATTGTTCATGTGTTGCTATTTATTCTAGTCTGCACGTTCGCTGAAAAAATAAAAATAAATAAAATAATCCAATCAATGTTATGAATACAACCTTTTTTTTTTTTTGATTACCCTTAGTTTATTGGCGTTGTTCTCTTATTCAAATTATAAATGATACAACTAAACAAATGAATAATTCATTAGGTGAAGCTGTATGTGCGCTTGAATTTGTCATCGCATCATCCTCTGCAGTGTGGTGAATTATTACACATTTACTGTCTATAGGCTATTTTATTCATTTAAATAAAATGAATTGTCTTAATATATTGATTAATGACAATGAATAATAATATTACAGCGCCCAAATATGTAGTTACTTTCTTTTAATTATCTTCGTAAGTGTGGACTTGTTTAGCTTATGTGGACTGTAATGAAAACTGACTGCAGCTTGTATAAAAAGCCTTAAACATAAAATAACAGGACAAAAAATATAGTGGATGACTAGACATTCATTTTTTTATGACTCCAGACACTTCTTTATGAAGACAGTGGCATAAAACAGTGAAACAAAATGCTCTTTAGTCATATAAAACACTACTTATTTGCGTGGGTAAAATTTACCCGCATGGCGCTTTTAGGTATACAGCGACCCCCGGCGGTTCTAGTGTTAAAGGTGATTTTCTCAATATTTTGATTTTTTTGCACCCTCAGATTGCAGATTTTCAAATAGTTGTCCTATTGTAACCAACCACACATCAATGGAAGGCTTATTTATTCAGCTTTCAGATGATGTATGCATCTCAAATGTCCAAAAATGGACATAAATACGTATTAATTAGATGATCAGATGTTGATGTAAATGGTTCAACACACACACACACACACACACACACACACACACACAATGACTGTCTCAGCAGCAGATGGATGTTAGCAGAAAATCAACTAGGGCAGATATTTATATTCAGCTGAAGCATTTGGTGTTAAAATAAAATGAAAAAAAAAAACAATTTTGTCTTTTAGATAAATAAAATGTTGTTTATTCAATTCATATTTAATTAACACTATGATTTGATGTTAAATAAATAAATAAATATTTAGTGTATTTAATTATGCATGGTTTGGTGTAACAATAGATAAATAAATAACGAAAATACAAAAACGTGCATGTTTATTTATTATAAAAAAATATTGATTTATATTGACAATGCTATGATTTCATATTAGAACATATTAGAATGTTTTCTGAAGGATCATGTGACGCTGAAGACGTCATGATGCTGAAAATTCAGCTTTGATCACAGAAATCAATTACACTTTAACAGATATTCACATAGAAAACAGCTGTTTGAAATACTAATAATATTTCACTATTTTTACAGTATTTTTGATCAAATAAATGCAGCCTTGATGAGCAGAAGAGACGACTTCTTTCAAAAACACTGAAAAATCTTACTGACTCAAACACTGATATATCTGTGAAATAATACATCTTTTTTTAAATGTAAGTGTAACTATACAAACACACTATAACAGACCTGCAATATTTGACAAATAATTTGAACTCCTGAATTTTAAATTGTGACCAGAATTTTTTTTTTTTAATCGGAATTATCGAATTTGAACTGCTCAATTAGAATTTTTGAATCAGAATTTCTGAATTTGAATTTTTGAATTTCAATTTCTGAATCTGATTTTTAGAATTTTTGGATTTAAATTTTTGAATCAGAATTTGCTGAATCCAAACTGAATATTTGGATTTTTTTTTAGAATATTTTTAAACTGAATCGCTGAAGTTGAATTTTTGAATCAGAATTTCTCAATGCGATTTTTTTTTAATGTTTAAATTGTAATTTTTGGATTTCAATTTCTGAATCAGATTTTATTTATTTATTTATTTATTTATTTATGTATTTTTTCATTTTGGATAGTTGGAATTGAATTTTTGGATCTTAATATTTGGATTTGAATTATTTACTCAAATCCAAATAAATAGTTTTTTTATTTATTACAGGAATAAATTACAATTTAACAGATATTCACATGGGAAAGAGCTATTTGAAATTGCAAAAATATTTCAATATAATAAATGCAGAGGAGAAGAGACTTCTTCTTTCAAAAACACTGGGAAACTTTTTGACCCTAACAGTAACATAACTGTGAAATAATAAATCTGTCATGAGAAATCCATTAAAGATCACAGAGGAACAAACAGAATGAGGAAATGAACCACTGATATTATGTGACCTGAATATATTCTAATAACTAATCTGGAAATTAAAGTGTAACTATACAAACACAAGAACAGAGCTGCAATATCTGACAAAGAATGTAATATTGCAAAAGCCACACATTGTTTTCATTCTTTTATAATATATGACGTAGTTTTCATGAGTTCACTAAATATTTGTACTTTACTGTAGGACAGTTTACATGGACTAAACTGCATTTCATAACATGGTAAAAAAAAAAATCTTCAAAGAATGTATGACTTATGACAGCATCTCAAACACACACCTCCACTTCAACATTCATAAAGAATGAAATTAATGAACAACGTTATTTCCATCAAAGGCTGGTAACTGCGTCTGATGAATTAGTCATTAGTAACTGGACACGCAGGTAAAGACCCTCAGTGACATTGACAGAAAACAGCCGCGAGTGACTGTAATGATCAACATTACTGATCATATGAGTGGAAACACAAACCTAGAAGAAAACATAAGAGCTGGACACTCAGTAACTAGTCCTTAAAGACACTCATCTGTTTTAAAGACGTCCTTTGAAACTTTAAAATCATAATTTAACAACTGATCATTTAAATAAACAAATAAATCTGAATTTTGTTTTAGAAAAATGTTACAAATAATACACATGTTTCTTTAAATAGTGAATAATTGTAATTGAAAATATTTTGTATTTCATAGATGATAGAATTTGGAATAAATGTTTATTTTTACAGATTCAACAGATTCAAAATATTGGCCAGCATAATAGTTAACTGTGATTTATTAAAAATGTATTTTATGAATTGAATATTAAATTAGTTCATTTAAATATCCAATTCATAATAAACAATTACTATAATTATTATTGTTATTATTATTAATTATCTAAATAACAGCAAGTATTTTATTTAAATAATGCTATGATGCGGCATTAAAATAAATAAATCAACAAATCATGTTAAAATAAATGAATATATATTTTAAATATATTTTTTAAATAATGCTATGATTTGATACTAAAATAAATGTATTTATTTTTTAACATGTCAGTAAAATTTCTGAATAAATATGTAACAAACATGTATTAGGTTTTCATATATATATATATATATATATATATATATATATATATATATATATATATATATATATATATATATATATATATATATATATTTATTTTTTGGTGAATAATGTAATTGATTTAAAACATTTTTATTTAAATAGTGATAGAATTTGGAATAAATAAATACATACATATTTTATTTAAATAATGAACAGATTCAAAATATTAGCCAGCATATCAGTTAACTTTGATTTATTATAAATGTATTTTATGAACTGAATATTGAATTAATCAATTCAAGCATTCATTAAACAAATTAATTGTTTAATATTATTATTTTCAAAATTATTAATATTATTAATAATATAATTATTATATTATTTAAAACCGTTTTTAAACCGTATCAGTGTAGAGTCAAAATAAATAAATATTACCTTTTGTTTTTTTTTAATTAAATTTGATTTGGTGTTTATTTAGATTAATTCTTTCTTTACATAACAAACAAATTTAGTGTTAAATAAATAAATTGTTTGTTTATTTATTTATTTGTTTTATTTAAATAATTAACAGATAATATTAGCCAGCATATCAGTTAATATTAACCAATTCAAACATTCATTAAACAAATTAATTGTTTAACATTGTTATTTTTTTAAATAACAGTATCAATGTGGAGTCAAATAAATAAATATAACTTTTTTACTTGAAATTAAATTTGAAATAAATAAATTTGGTGTTTATTTAGATTAATTCTTTCTTTACATAACAAACAAATTTAGTGTTAAATAAATTGTTTATTTATTTATTTATTTTATTTAAATAATGAACAGATAATATTAGCCAGCATAGCAGTTAATATTAACCAATTCAAACATTCATTAAACAGATTAATTGTTTAATATTGTTAAAAAAAATATATCAAATAACAGTATCAATGTGGAGTCAAATAAATAAATAAATAAATAAATATTACTTTTTTACTTGAAATTAATTTTGAAATAAATAAATGTGGTGTTTATTTAGAGTTATTCTTTCTTTACATAAACAAATTTAGTGTTAAATAAATTATTTATTCATTTATTTATTTATTTTATTTAAATAATGAACAGATAATATTAGCCAGCATAGCAGTTAATATTAACCAATTCAAACATTCATTAAACAAATAATTGTTTAATACTGTTAAAATATTTTTTAAATAACAGTATCAATGTGGAGTCAAATAAATAAATAAATAAATATTACTTTTTTACCTGAAATTTATTTTGAAAGAAATACATTTGGTGTCTATTTAGATTTATTCTTTCTTTACATAACGAACAAATTTAGTGTTAAATAAATTGTTTATTTATTCATTTATTTTATTTAAATAATGAACAGATAATATTGGGAGATTATTTTGTTTCAAGCAAAAACACTTAATTTTGACTTGTTTTCAGAAAGAAACAATACAAATTTTTACTTGTCTAGAAAATCCTTTTTGATTTAAGAATTTTTAAATATTTTGGCTAGAAACAAGACAAAAAATCTAAGTAAGAAAAGCATTTTTTCCAGTGTACTTATAAGCAAAACTTACTTTAGATGAACTAAAGTAAGTTTTCCTCATTGCTGAAGAGTGTTGAACTTTCTCTTCCTGCAGTTCTACTGTACAAACGTCAGTTTAACTTTCCTTTAGCCTTAGGCTTATTCACTTCATTTCATTTTGGTGTGAAAGGGCTTTAACATTTGCTAAGAATCTAACGTTTTTATATTAAAAACAAACAAGCAAATCCTGCCCAAAAGTAACGAAAAAGTATCGTAACACATTACTTTCCATAAAAAGTAACTAAGTATCGTAATTAGTTACTTTTTTAGCGAGTAACGCAATATTGTAACGCATTACTTTTAAAAGTAACTTTCCCCAACACTGGTGATAACATATTTAAAAATGCATTTTATGAATACAATAAATTGTTGTAAATGTTAGTGTGCTCAGGTTCACATCAGTTCCCAGCTACAGTCAGGTGAGTTTAGTTTGGGACAGAAGAGTGTTTGTGTTCCTGTGGTGTATTTTGACTCACCCCATAGTACAGGTTTTTGGCCAGCGTGTGGATGAGCAGGATCTTGCCGACAGCGACGGATCCGTACAGACAGACCGCTGCGTAGAAATGACTGTACCAGAACATGGAGCGTCCAGCGAGGGTCACCAGCAGAGCCACGATCAGCACCGTCAGCAGAGTCACGAACCAGCTCAACACGGCCAAACACGCCGCACACGCCAGATCACGCATGTAGCGGACACCTGCACACATGCAGGACAACATTAATAACAGTAATCAATCGTTATATGATGATGCTATCATACAAAAATGCATTGTAATACATTTTAAAATTCCATATGGAATACATTTATATTTTTTATTTTAATGATGTGGCATTAAAACAAATAAACAAATGCTTTTTATTATATTTAAATAATTCTATGATTTTGTGTTCAAGTAAATGAGCTTTTTATTTTATTAGATTTAAAAATAATGCTTTAATTTGGAATAAAACTAATACATAAATTAAATAAAAGTGTCTTATTTAAATAATGCTAAGATTTTGTGTTAAAAAAATAGATTTTCTAAATAATGCTTTAATTTGGAATAGAATAAATAATAAATGTTTTTTATTTAACCAATGCTATGGCATAAAAAAAATGAATACATTTTGATTTTATTTAAATAATGCTATAATTTTGTGTTAAAATAAATATTTTTAGATATATTTTTCAAATAATGCTGTAATTTGGAAAAAAAAGTATTTTATTTAAACAATGCTATGATTTTGCACTAAAATAAATGAATAAATAAAACTAATAGATTTTCAAAATAATGCTGTAATTTGGAATAAAATAAATAATAAATGTTTTTTATTTAACCAATGCTATATAAATATTTAAATAAATGTATTTAGATATATTTTTAAAATAATGCTGTTATTTGGAATAAAATAAATAAATGTATTTTATTTAAATAATGTTATGATGTGGTATTAAAACAAACAAACAAACAAATGCTTTTATTATATTTAAATAATTCTGTGATTTTGTTAAAATAAATGAGCATTTTTTTTAAATAGATTTTCAAAATAATGCTTTAATTTGGAATAAAATAAATAAAAGTATTTTATTTAAATCATGCTAAGATTTTGTGTTAAAATAAATATTTTTAGACACATTTTTAAAATAATGCTATAATTTGGATTAAAATAAATACATGTATTTTACTTAAATAATGCTATAATTTTGTGTGAAAAAAAATAAATAAATAAATAAATATTTTTGGATAGATTTTTTTTAAAAAAATCCTGTAATTTGGAATAAAATAAATAAATAATGTATTTATTTAAATAATGCTATGATGTGGTATTAAAATAAACAAATAAACAAATGCTTTAATTTTATTCAACAATGCTATGATATATTTGTTAAAATAAATAAATAAATAAATAAAAATTTTACAAAGGCTATTTTTTGGCAAACTCACAGCAGAAGTAAAATAATAATAATAATAATAATAATAATAATAATAATAAACATATTTTACTATTATAAACCAAAAATCATAATTTTTACCCCCTCAAAAATGTAATTAAACATACACCAATCATATAAGCTCTTTTAGTTTAATGTTTGATAAGAAACCTATGCAGTGATAATACTATAAATATAAACCGTGTTACCTGCGCTGCTAGTTAACATGCACTTCCTGCCCAGGTAGATCACCGTGGCGACGGCGGCCATGTAGTTGATGATGGTGCCGACGCGCGCTGGATACGCAACCACGGTAACGCCCAGCAGATCAAAGAACACCATGTTACCGTGACGATACGCTGACGAATCAGACAGCTCCTCTGACATCAGCAGGTGCTTGAGCACAGACAGGATGTTGTCACCTGGAGACACAACCAACATCCAAAATACTGTTAAAGTTTTGTATATAAATTATATATACATACATTTTATATATATACACACACATTATATATATATATATATATATATATATATATATATATATATATATATATATATAATGTATGTGTATGTGTATGTGTGTGTATATATATATATATATATATATATATATATATATATATATATATATACACACTCAAAAGTTTGGGATCAGCAAGATTTTAATAGTTTTTAAAGACGTTTCTTATGCTCATCAATGCTGCATTTATTTGATATTTATTTGATTTAACAGAAAAATATGGAAATATTATTGCAATTTAAAATAACTGTTTTCTATGTGAATCTATTTTAAAATTTAATTTATTTTTGTGATGCAATGCTGAATTTTCAGCATCATTACTCCAGTCTTCCGTGTCACATGATCCTTCAGAAATCATTCTAATATACTGATTTATTAATTTTATGATCAGTTTTATGCTTAATATTTTTTTGGAACCTGTGATACTTTTTTCCCTCAGGATTCTTTGATCAATAAAATGTTTAAAAGAACAGCAATTATTTAAACTAGAAAGGTTTGCTAACAATATACACTACTGTTCAAAAGTTTAGGGTCAGTGATTTTTTATTCTTTCTTTCTTTCTTTTTTTTTTTTTTAAATAAATCAATACTGCGTTCAATTAATAAAAAGTGATAGCATAGATTTATAATAATAATCAGTATATTAGAGTGATTTCTGAAGGACCATTTGACACTGTGTGGAGGATGAGAAATTACTTAAGTATAAATAAATACATAAATGAATGAATACTTAAATGCAGAAATAAATAAATAAATGTAAAAATACATAAATAAATTAATAAACAAATAAATGAATAAATAAAAAAAATGCTGAAATAAATAAATGTGGAAATACATAAATAAATAAATTATAAATGCTGAAATAAATAAATGCAGACATGCATAAATGAATGCATGTATATTTTTAATTATTTTATAAATAATTACTTATTTATTCAATTATTTATGTATTTCTGCATTTATTTATTTATTTATTTATACTTAAGTCATTTCTCGTCCTCCATAACACTGAAGACTGGAGTAACAGCTGATGAAAATTCAGCTTTGCATCACAGGAATAAATTATATTTTAAAGTATATTATAATAGAAACCAATATTTTATATTGTAATAACATTTTGCAACATTACCATTTCTTTCTGTATTTTTGATCAAATAAATGCAGCCTTGAAGAGACTTTAAAAAGCATTACAAGTCTTATTGATCCCAAACTTTTGAGTGGCAGTGAATATATATCTGTCCTTGTGACTGCTATTGCAGTGTTGAAACACAAAGCTGCTGTTGTTCAACAGCAGAGGGTTTAAACTTTAAACCTTTACAGTCTGTTAAATCTAACATTTGCTCTGATTCCCTCAGGATATCAGCAAACACTCACATACTGAGCCATTCATGCAGCTAACAGCAGAACCAATGCTGCTGACACACTTTACATTCATCCATTACAGCAGCACTGACCAATTCAACAATTCATATTATTTCAGAAACACAACACTGAGTCTAAATTCTGATTAGACAAGCCATACTTAAAACATGTGTGACACATCAGCTGAACACTACATTAATGCAAGTTCTGTTTGCTTACCGATCATAAACTGACAATGGCTGGGCTAATGCATTACTCATTTTGAAGAAAATATTTGCATTTATTTATTTATTTATTAGTATTAATAATAATAATAATAATAATATTTTTATATTATTATATTATCTTACATATTTAATAACAACAGAAATTTTAAAACAATAAAATACATATGATTAAATAATAATAATAATAATATTATGTGTATATATATATATATATAAAACTTTATAGTAATTATATAACACTTATACAACAATAACAACATACATTTTTATTATTAAATATATAATATTACATAATATTTATTATTATTAACATTTTTTATATTTAATATTTTTATACTATATTTGCAGTATAACAACAATAATAATAATAATAATAATAATTATTATTAAACATTTAACAACAATGGAATTTTTTATCATTAATAAAAACTGTGGTGTAAAAAAATAATAATTACTAGTAGTAGTAGCAGTCGTAGTAATACTATTAAAAATGGTATTTGTAACCATATTAAAACTAAACGGTAATAATACTTTGCTATTAAATATATTATATTACATTAATAATTATTACAATATGTTTTAATAATTAATAAATGTGCATGATTATAATAATTACAACTGTGTACAACTTTGTCAATACTACTACTGGCTTAGACTGCTAGTTTTATGACAAAAAGGTATGTTTTTTGAATTACGTAAATTTTGCATAAAAAAAGATATGTGCTTATTGACAAAATGAAACGCTTGTTTTATAGATACACTGTCTTTCAATAATTCAAGCACTTTTCAAGTACCTTTTCAGGAGCTATTTTCAAGGGTTTTCCAGGCCTTAAATGTTAAAAAGTCAAGTACTTCAAGCACTTTACCTTCTACAAACCCTGGTTATAAGATTTAGACTTTTACATTTTTATTTGTGTTCACAAAGACTCTCAGAAACACAAAGTGTCTGTGTTTGGAACTGAATGCTGCTGCTCTGCTTAAACTCAGAGGAGTGTGAGACTGCTGATCTGAGCAATAACACACACACACACACACAGAGAGAGACAGATGTCTGTGTCTGATTTTCTCCAGCTCAGCATCCTTTAACAGACCAGAAGCTGAGCTCTTCATTCTCTCGTTCTCAGAATCAGATGAGGATTTATTTCATGTATTTCGGGAATCAGTAAGGTCTCACCTGCTCTCTGGATGGAGTCGGTGTGGATTCGCTCTGGCGTGTCATATTTAGTGTGATAGATGAAACCGTTCTCTATGAACGCCAGATCAATCCCTGCACAACACAGAGAGGACAAACACTTCACACACGCACATGAATGAATTAAAAGACGGGATGAGAAACTATTGGAAACATGTTTTAAATATCATTTGTGACTGGAACATAAAACCAGTCTTAAGTAGCACTGGTATATTTATAGCAATAGCCAAAAATACACTGTATGGGTCAAAATGATCTTTTTTATGCCAAAAATCATTAGCATATTAGTAAAGACCACTGCCACTCAAAAGTGTGCGATCAGTATGATTAATGTTTAAAAAAAAAATCTCTTATGCTCATCAAAGTTGCATTTATTTGATCAAAAATACAGAAAAAAGTAACATTATGAAATGTTATTGCAAGCCAAAACTATTTTTTATTTTAATATACTTTAAAATATAATTTATTTCTGTGATGCAAAGCTGAATTTTCAGTGTCACATGATCCTTTAGAAAGCATTATAATATGCTGATTTATTACTTTTATTATCAATGTTGGAAACAGCTGTGCTGCTTAATATTTTTTGGATCCTGTGATTCTTTGATGAATAAAAAGTTAAAAAGAACAGCATTTATTTAAAATAGAAATCTTTAGTCTTTACTATCACTTTTTATTAATTTAAAACATCCTTGCTGAATTAAAGTATTACTTTCTTTCAAACAAAGGAAGAAAGAAAAAAATGACTGACCCCAAACTTTGAAAGAAAGTGTATATTATTACAAAAGATTTCTATTTTGAATAAACGCTGTTCTTTAAATGTTTTATTCATCAAAGAACCCTTAAAAACAATCACAGGTTCCAAAAAAATATATTAAGTGGTTTCCAACAGCGATAATAAATCAGTATATTAGAATGATTTCTGAAGGATCGTGTGACACTGAAGACTGGAGTAATGATGCTGAAAATTCAGCTTTGCATCAAAGGAATAAATTACACTTTAAAGTATAATGAAATAGAAAACCACTATTTTAAATTGCAATAATATTTCACAATATTACAGTTTTTTCTGTATTTTTAATCAAATAAACGCAGCCCTGATGAGCAGAAAAGTCTTCTTCAAAAAGCATTCAAAATCTTACTGATCCCAGTGGCAGTGTATATTAAAACTTAATTTTTGATTAGTAATATGCATCGCTAAGGACTTCATTTGGACAACTTTAAAAGGTGATTTTCTCAATATTTAGATATTTTGAACCTCAGATTGCAGATTTTCAAATAGTTGTATCTCAGCCAAATATTGTCCTATCCAGTGCTGTCAAACGATTAATCGCGATTATTCACATCCAAAATAAAAGTTTGTTTACATAGTATATGTCTGTGTACTGTGTAAATTTATTATGTATATATAAATACACACACATGCATGTATATATTAAGGACAAATATTTTAGATTTATATCATAAATATTTATATTTATATATAATTAAAATTGTATACAGGTATAAATGTATATACATATAAATATTTTTTAAAAATATATACATGTAAGTGTGTGTATTTATATGTACATAATAAATATACAAAGTAAACACACATACAGTATGCAAACATAAACTTTTATTTTGGATGCGATTAACCACGATTAATCATTTGACAGCCCTAGTCCTATCCTAACAAACCATACATCAGTGGAAAGCTTATTAATTAAAAAAAAAAATTGAGCCTTATGACTGGTCCAGGGTCAGATCTAAAATGATATGACTTGACTGAATAAAAGCTTCCTCAGTGCAGACTAATCTGAGCGTATCAGACTGTGTGAATGTGTATCTCATACCAGGAATATTCCCGAAGTCTCTGTAGATGCGGAAGTCAGTGTCTGAGGGAATGACGCCGCTCTGGAAAACCTCCTGACCAACGACTGACGCAAACGGATGGACAGCGGCGCGGACGTACGCCTGCACCAGCCATGGGTTCTCCGGACCTGACACATGGACAGACAAAAACTGTTTACTCATACTCACATTTAGACGTTTAGAAGAATGTTCATACTGTTCTTGTCTATAATGAAACTGTATGTAAACAGACAAGTGAACAACCTGATAAACATCTGCTTTTGTTGCTCAGATTAAAACAAACACATCTGGTATTAGATGAGCACTTTTCAATGTTTTTGACTTTCATGTATGATATATTTACTCTTGTTAATTTGCTGTATCAACAATGTATTTTTTTTTAGTTTACAGAAACCTGGAGTGTCTATAGATTAGAAAAATAAACTGAAATAATTATAATTAAAAGGATAAATTTCAGGATTCCAGAAGTCTTAGGAGCTGAATATTTTCCAAGATTCCTGCCCTTTTTAACCAATTAAATCAGTAATGACTAAAAAATAAATAAAAAATAAAATGGCTCTAAAATATTTTTTAGGTAAACAAATAAAAAGTAAAATATTATATAGATATATATAGAACAAAAAAAAAAAAGTTCAATTTTTTTTTTTTCAGGATTCTTTTATGAATAGAAAGATTCAAAGATTATCATTTATCTGAAATAAAAAATATTCATACAATTAATACAAATGTATGAATATAATTAATAAAGTTATTTAAAATGAATTAAAATTAATATCATGAATAAATAATAATAATTTTTTTATTAATTTCATGAGTTTTACTAATCTTGAAACTTTTATTCCTCATATATCCAGGTTTTCCAAAACATTATTATTATTATAATCAATATTTACAACATTTGAGTACATTTTTTGATTATTCTTTGATTAATAGAATAATAATTTATCTAAAATAAAAAGCTTATGCAACATTATACATAGTCACTATATATATATATATATATATATATATATTTTATTTTTTTTTTCTTTTATTAATTAAATTAATTAAAAATGAATACAATTAATACAAATGTATGAATAAAATTAATAATAAATTTTAAATAATATAATTAATAAATACGAATTAATTTGTATTCATTTCATGACTTTTTCAAATCTTGAAACTTTTAAAATAAGGATTCCTCATATATCCAGGTTTTCCAAAACAATGTGAATTGTTATTCAAAGAATAATAATAAAAAAAAAGTAGCTGAGGGGATTAATTCAAAAACAAAACAACAAAACAAATAGGGGTGAATTTGGTTTTTACCATTTAGATGACTGGGAAAAAAAAAGGATGATCATTTTTAGTTTTTTTTAGTCAGTTTTAATGCTTGTCTTTTTTGGCATGAGTCATTTTGAGGCTTGAAGATGGTTTAAAATGATTTAAGAAATGGTTGAGAACCGCTGGTTTACAGTGTCATGAGGATGAGTGAATGATAACAGAAGACGGTGAACTGTCCCTTTAAATCTTAAACTAGTTCTGCCTAGCAACAGTGAAGATGTACTGAAGTGCTGCAGGTGTTTAGTTCTAATTGACACGGATGTAGAGAGTGTTTACCTGTCTGAAACACCACCTCTTTCCCGCCCACTCCTGCCGCCTCCAGGTTAACAAACGCTCGCACCTGCTGAGCCCAGGGATGCTGGGTAATGAAGCCGTGACTGGCCTGAGATAGAAACAGAAGCCATCAATTATTATTATCATCATATTTACAACATTTGAGTACATTTTTAAGATTCTTTGATGAACAGAAAGATCCAAATAATCCGAATCAAAATAAAAAGTTTTTGCAACATCATACATAGTCGGTATAATTTTATTTATTTTTTGGTAAAAAAAATTGTGATGTGATGACAAAAAGTGATGATAAAGACATTTATGATGTTACAAAAGATTTTTATTTCAGTTAAATGCTGTTCTTTTGAACTTTCTTTACATCAAAGAAACCTGAAAAAATTCTGTTGTTTTCAACATAATAATAATAATAAAGATAATAATAATAAATGATTTTTTAAGAATGATTTCTGAAGGATCATTTAACTGGAGTAATGATGCTAAAAATTCAGCTTTGAAATCACAGGAATAAATAGCATTTTAAAATATATTCAAATAGAAAAAAGTTATTTTAACAGTAAAACAAGTTATTTTAAATAGTACAAATATTTTACAATTTTACTATTTTTGCTGTACTTTGGATCAAATAAATGACATTTAAAAAGGAAACATAAAGAAAATTAAAATGGAAAAAAAAACATTAAAAATCTTACCGTTCAAAAACTTTTGACTAGTAGTGTACTAAAAAAAATTAAAAATGTAAAACCAAAAATGTAACTAAAGTTAAAATTAAACAGAAAACACACAAAAAAAACATTCAAATGTATTTAAAAATGTTAATAAAAACTATAATATCACATATTGAACATTTACAAATCAGTCCTGAATTAATAATGCTGCAAACACAGAGTGTTAACAACAGTCTGACCCTTACTGAGGTCAGAGGTCAAAGGTCAGCTGTGCCATGACCTCTCACCTGCAGGATGTTCTCCTCGGCTCCGTTAAACAGGAAGATGACGCCGTGTTTGAGCGGCATGGAGAGATTCGCCAGAGAATGTAAAACCTCCAACATCACAGAGCAGCTGACAGCATCATCACTGGCTCCTGAAACACACACACACACACACACACACACACACACGCGAGTGTTGAGCATGCACACAACCTAGAAACACCATTCAAAGAAAGTTTGATAAATAAAAGTATAAATATAGCTGCAATCAGCAATTATGCATATAGGCCAATCTCTAGGCATCAGACCAACTGCAGCAATGAGTAAATAAAGACATTTTAAGGTGATTTTAGTTAAAATGGGTGAAAAATCATGAAAACAACCACTAGATATACGATTTAATCAGTTATCACTTTTGACCACAAGGTGGCACTGTCTCAAAACATTTTGAGCACTTTCAGGTCATGGTTTCCATGCTACTTACAAAGTTTGTAATGGTACACCAATGCATTGGTAAAAATGTAACATTTTATTTCATAATACTCTATTGTAGTCAATGGCAATTTCATGCTTTGCTCAATTATAGCGCCACCAAGAGGCACAATCCCACTAAATTATTTGAGTGTCCTTAGAGTGTGCCCATACACATGTGTGCCAAATTTGGTGAAAATATCTCATTTTGTTTTGGAGTTATAGACATTTTTAGATATGAGAAAAGAAAAAGGACCGATGGCTGACTTTGTTTGTATTTTTTATTTTTTTTTGCAATTGGTCATTAGCGTATAGCCGACATGCTATGCTTCCAAATTTCCTACGGTGGTTTTGTGTCAATCGGAGTAACATTTCTAAGATATTGGCAAGTGTTTTTTAAGCACTAAAATGCAACATTGCACAAACCATAAGGCAAAACCTTGCATTTTCGGTATCACTGGACTTGGCAGGGATTCAGGTGACTCCCGTAAAAAATAAGTCGACCACACCCAAAGTTATAAGATTGCGAATATAAAGAGTATAAGTATCCGAATCTAAAGAGACCTGTTTTGTGATTTTTGGCCAAACCACTGAGAAGTTACAAGCTAAAATAGGCATTTTTCCTATCTCCTGACCACTAGGTGGCACTGCACCAAAACACTGCAGGTAGCCTCAGGTCATGCTTGTTATAACACACACCAAGTTTGGTCTCAATACACCAAACCTTTGCAGACATATAGCCTCACATCCATTTTTGCATGCTTTTCGTAGAATTCATTTGCGCGTTATTCAAGAACGGTTTGACTAATCAACTTGAATTCCTTTACTTTTTGCCAGTATGGTCTGAAGATGATCTGAGCCAATTTTGGTGAAAGTCAGACAAACCATCTAGGACGAGTTTTCCTTCTGTGCCTTACGGTTCAAAAGTTATTACAAGTTATAAACATGAGTGAAACTTTGGACAAGTGGTGGCGCTAGAGAGTTTGAGTTAGAGACTCCAAATTTGCTGTAGTTAATGTTGAGACTGTCCTCTATCAGTGTACCAAATTACACAACTTTCCCGCAAGTGGTTCTATGGGCTGACATAGATTCTTGTGGAAGAAACAGAATGCCAGTGGATGCAATAGGTGACTACACACTTTCAGTGCTTGGCTTCCAAGTATATGAAACCATTACTATACAGATACTATGCAAATATCTGAGACACAAGGTAAATATTTCATGTGATTCTCAATTATGTCTCATTTATGTCTCACATGTTATAAAAGAGCAACTTCTGAGCAATAACATTTTATTGAATTAAAGTTACTTTTCAACTTCATGAAGCTTCATGATTTTCAGTGAAGGTTTTTTTTAGGAGAAATGTCTGAGACCAAGTTAAATACTTTGTGTTTCTCATTTGTCTCATTTAAGACTCAGTTGTGAAAGAGCAACTTCTGAGCAGTAACATTTTATTTAGTTACCTTTTTGATGCTGAACTTTCAGTGCAGATTTTTTAAAAGTGACTGAGATGAAGTTAAATGCTTCATGAGATTCTCAATTATGTCTCATTTAAGTCTCCTGGGTTATAAAAAAAAGTCTTCTGAATCAATTATTTGACTTCATAACATTTTACGACTTTTAGTGGAGGTTTTTAGGAGAAACATTTGAGAAAAAATTAAATACTTTGTGGTTCTCGTTTTAGTCTCATTTAAGACTCATACGTTAAGAAAGAGTAACTTCTTTAAGTTACTTTTCAACTTCATGAAGCTTCATGATTTTCAGTGAAGGTTTTTTAGGAGAAATGTCTGAAACCAAGTTAAATACAGTACTTTGTGGTTCTCGTTTAAGTCTCATTTAAAACTCATAAGTTATGAAAGAACAAATTCTGAGCTATAACATTTTATTGAATTAAAGTTACTTTTCAACTTCATGAAACTTCATGATTTTCAGTGCAGGTTTTTAGGAGAAACATCTGAGACCACGTTTTCAGTGCTGGTTTTTTTTTTTTTTTATCTGAGACAAAGGTAATACCTAATGTAATTCTCAATTATGCCTCATTTACATCTCATAGGTTATAAAAGAGACAATCCGTCTAGGACGATTTTTCCTTCTGTACATTACAGTTCAAAAGTTATTAGCATAAACAGGAGTGAAACTTTGGACAAGTGGTGGCGCTAGAGAGTCTGAGTTAGAGACTCCAAATTTGCTATAGTTAATGTTGAGACTGTCCTCTATCAGTGTGCCAAATTACACAACTTTCCCACAAGCGGTTCTATGGGCTGACATAGACTCAATGGCGGAAGAAAACGAAAGAAGAAGTATAAAAATGCCAACGGATACAATAGGTGCCTATGCTTGGCCTCTAAATATATGAAACCATTAATATGCAGGTTGCAAGAATTGCTGATATAATACATGATGCATAGTGCATCTGTAAACTACAATTTAACCCTGGAACAATTTTCCCATCAATCAGACGTTGTCCTAACTCAATCTTCAATCGCAAACGGTCCATGCATAACAGAAGTACACACTGCTGTTAGACGCAAACCTGAGTCACGTACTGCAGTCTGTTAGACGCTCATGCAACTTTTCCATCATCATCATCAGATCTTTTGACCAGACTGAGGCTCTCGTGAGAATCATTAGTCAGCATGTGAGGATTTACTTATTTTCCCTCTATAACTCAAATCAGTCACTGAGGTTTGTCGGCCTGTGGTTGGTGTTTGTGAAGTACATTTGACTGAGAGCAGCAGAGAAGTTCAAGAAAAACTGATCCCAGGCCTGGCCAGCATGCAAATACACACACACTGTTTGTGCTGTTGAGTTTCACTTCCTGGTTTTCCAAGGATCAGGATTTCAGGACAAAGTTGACAGTGAAATAAACAGCGCTGATATTACTGGGTAACACATTAGAATAGTGGTCCTTTAGTTAACATTAGTTAATGTGTTAACTAACATGAATGAATAATGAACAAAACATCAATTACAGTATTTATTAATATTTGTTAATGTTAGTTAATGAACATACAGTTGTTCATTGTTAGTTCACATTGCATTAACTAATATTATCAAGCAGGACTTCTGATTTTAATTATGCATTCGTAAATGTTAAAATTAACATTAATAAATGCTGTAGAAGTATTGTTCATTCTTAGTTCATGCTAACTAATGTTAACTAATGGACCATTATTCTAAAGTGTTACCCATTACTGATGCTTTAGTAATAGAGATGCAATCATGTAAATAATGTAATATGCCCATGCATATACAACCAACATCAGACACAAACACAGTGAAAAATGAGAAAGACATGAGACACGAGTCAAAGAACACCGACACCAAACACAACGAAACCTTAAACTGCTCCATCTGATCACTGTCACTCTGAACAACAGCAAACACAACAGAGACAAACGACACTGATGAGGAAATATGGATTTCCACAGCAGCATTCTCTGTCTATGACTTCATGTCAAAAAGTATTACCAAACATCATTTTTCAAGAGTCAAATAACAGCCTTTTTTTAGACTCTCAGCCACACAAGATCTCGTTAATATCTCAGTTATTTCTCCTAGATGGGATTGAGGTTAATAATTTTTCTGCGTCTCAGATGATTCTCTTGAGAAAAAGACTCCAGGATCTTACATGTTTTAGAAGAGATCTCAACAATGTCTCAAACTGTGCTCAGATACCAAAGACTGCAATCAAAAGTCAGATTTGCTCAATATGAACTCAAAAATGTCTAATCAAAAGTCTGAGCTGCTTCACATGAACTTTGAGACAAAGGTAAATGTGGTTCTCAAGTATGTCTCGTTTAAGTCTCATAAGAGCAAATTCTGAGCAATAAAAAGTTTAACTGAGTTAACTTTTCAACTTCAAGCTTTATGATTTTCATTCCAGGTTTTTTAGGGGGGAACGTCTGAAACAATGTTAAATATGTTTGTGGTTCTTGTTTAAGTCTCGTTTAAGACTACAAAGTTATGAAAGAGCAGCTTTTGAGCAGTAGCAATTTATTTAGTTAACTCTTTGCTTTCATGACACTGATTTTCAGTGCAGATTTTCAGAAGTGATTGAGACAAAGTTAAATACTTAATGTGATTCTCAATTATGTCTCAGTTAAGTCTCAGGTTTTAAAAAAACAACCTTCAAGAAAAAAAAAATCCTGAGTCAACTCTTTAACTTAATGACGTTTTACAAATAGACAAAGTTAAATACTTTGTGGTTCTCATTTAAGACTCATAAATTATGAAAGAGCAATTACTGAGCAGTAACATTTTAATTGGTTATCTCTTTGCTTTCACGTTTTTATGAAAAATATCTGAGACAAAGGTAAATATTTCATGTGATTCTCAATTATGTCTCATTTATGTCTAAGGTTATAAAAGAGCAACTTCTAAACTGAGACCATGATAATTACTTTGTGGTTCTCATTTAAGTCTCATTTATGACTTGTAAGTTATAAAAAAAAGCTATTTTTGAGCAATAACATGTTATTTTGTTAACTCTTTGCTTTCCACACACTGATTTTCATTGCTGGTTTTAATGAGAAATATATTAGAAAAATGTAAATACTTAATGTGATTCTAAATTATGTCTCATTTATGTCTCATAAGTTATAAAACAACAACTTCTGAGCTATAAAATTTTATTAAATTATAGTTATTCTTTGACTTTTTGAAGCTTTATGATTTTTATTCCAAGTTTTTTCGGAGGAACATCTAGGACAAAGGTAAATACTTGAAGTTCTCGTTTAAGTCTCATTTAAGACTCATAAGCTATGAAAGAGCAACTTCTGAGCAGTAACATGTTACTTAGTTAACTCTTTGATTTTTAATGAAAAATATCTGAGACAAAGGTAAATACTTAATGTGATTTTCAATTATGTCTCATTTATGTCTCATAGGTTATAAAAGAGCAATGTTTGAGCAATAACATTTTATTGAATTAAAAGTTACTTTCCAACTATATGCTTTATGATTTTGAGTGCATTTTTTAGGAGAAATGTCAGAGACCAAGTTAAACACTGTGTGGTTCTCATTTAGGTCTCATTTAAGACTTGCAAGTTATGAAGAAGCAATTTTTAAAGAATAACATGTTATTCAGTTAACTCTTTTCTTTCATCACATTGATTTTCATGGCTGTTTTTTATAAGATATATCTGAGACAAATTGAAATACTTAATGTGATTCTCAATTATGTCTCATTACGTCTCATAAGTTCTAAAAGAACGACTTCTGAGCGATAACATTTTATTGAAATAACTTTGGCCTTATTAAATCTTCTTGATTTTAAGTAAAGGTTTTGTACGAGTAGCATCTGAGAAAAAGTTAAATACTTAATGTGGTTTAAGTCTCATTTATGACTCATATGTTATAAAAATAGCAACTTCTGAGCAAAATTTTAGTGAATTTTAACTCTTTTTATTGATGAAGCTTTATGACTGCCAGTCCAGGTTTTTAGAAGAAACATCTGAGGTAACTATTTAATGTGGCTCTCGATTATGTCTCATTTAGGTCTCATACACTATGAAAGTGCAACTGCTGAGCAATATGTTATCGAGTTAACTCTTTCCCTTAATGAAGCTTTATTACTTTCAGAAGGCAGTGTTTTTAGAAGAAGCATTTGAGACACAGGTAAACATTTAGTGCACTTCTCAATTATGTCTCAATTATGTCTCATAAGTTATAAAAGAACAACTCCTGAGTGATAACATTTTACTGAAATAACTACTGAAACCTCCTGATTTTAATAAATGTTCTGTACGAGTAACGTCAATTTTTTTTAAAATACTTAATGTGGTTTAAGTCTCATTTATGACTCATATGTTACTCAATTATGTCTCATACACTATGAAAGAGCAACTGCTGAGCAATATGTTATCAAGTTAACTCTTTCTCTTAATGAAGCTTTAGTACTTTCAGAAGGCAGTGTTTTTAGAAGAAGCATTTGAGACAATGGTAAAAATTAAATGCAATTCTCAATTATGTCTCATTTATGTCTCAGTTATGAAAGAGCAGCTTATCTTTAATCATCTTTCACTTAATGAAGCTTCATCATTTTTACTGAAAGAAACTTTAGCAGAAACATGTTGATACTTAAGACATGAAGTTGATACTGCATCAAAGTTGAAACTTAAATGAGACAAAACTGAGAAGTGTTGATTTAATGTTGTAAAAACATACCTGGGCTGTTGGCCACTGAATCAAAGTGGCAGTTTGCGAGCATGAAGTGCTGCGCCGTCGTCTTCGGCTCTAGTTTGACTGCGATGTTGGTCACGCGGTCATAATAGCTGGTGAATCCGCCCAGGAAGTCGATGCTAAAGGATCCGGTGGGCCGCTGGACGTCCACAGTGATGGAGTGAGGACCGTTCTTGCTCTCAGTCCGGATCTGCTCGATCTGATCCAGAAGGTAGTTTACCGTTGTGATCTCGTTCTCTGGACTTCCAACAGTCCGTGGCCCAACGCTGGTAATCTGCTCCAAATGCTTCCTGAAACACACAAATATCATCAACCTTAATTACATGAGGACAAATGTGCTGCTATGGCTTCTGTACTGTTTTCACTTATTTTATTGACTTTATTGGTTATGAGTTTGTTCTTAATGAGGTCTCTTAGTTAACAGAATCCATCAAAGAGCAAAAACTCATCTTGAAATTCGCTTGCTGTGTATCCAACTAAAGTGATTGCATGCCGAGATACTCTTCTTTTATTCTATTAAAGTGCATAGAAAATGAACTGTTTGAAATGAACTGTTTTAATAGTATGTGAACACTTGAGGAAGCTCCTGTGTGACCGAAGCGTTTGTTGATTTTAACATGCGCTAAGCTCTTTTTTGCACTTTCGTAAGAATAAAAGAAGATTGCTAGTATCCTTTAATTTGGATACACAGCAAATTAGATTCAAGATGAGTTTTTGGCTCTTTGATGGATTCTATTATTGAGTGAAACCGTTACATTGTGAATGGAACCAAGTGCAAGATCCTCATTTTTTCATTCTCTTAGTTAATTGCAGTGAGGAAGCCAAATAGAGTTTAATTGTACCACTGCATAATGACAATAAAGATTATTCTGTTCTATTCTATTCTAAATGCATGGATGAAATTACATATCATTAGCAGAGATATTTGCATTAATAAATAATATTAAAATATCCTTGTTATCATCTTAATTATATATATTTTTTATATTTAATATTACATTTATTTATAACATTCTACTTATTTGATTTAATAATTCATTTATTTTATAAAATATATAAATATATTATTCTTATTATTTATTATTATATAACAATTAATGTTCAATTTATTTAATTAATATTTATTATTTTTAATTGTATTTTCTCTTTATATATATATATATATATATATATTTATTTATATATAAATATAAAACTTGGCATAAAACTTATATTATTTTACTTTTAGAAGATAAACAAATTAGTAATTAGTAATTTTTTTGTCTTGTTATATGCAAACAATCATTAAATTAGATAACACTGTATTAAATTCATGCATAAAACATCAAATAATTAGTTTCATATTTTGCAACTTACTTAAAAGATCTTCAACCTTCATTTCCTTTTCATTTGACTTTCTTTGTTTGCTGTATGACATGAAAAATAATACTAGTTATATTGAAATTAACCTCTTATTATCCCCTGAATATTTGAATGTTTTCCTGTGTAATCAAACCCAGCTGATAAAAAGTTCAACTGATAAAGCCATAGTTAATCCAATAAAACTGATAAATTGTATCAGCCACAACTGACATCAAAAATAATAGTAGCATCAGTAACCATAGCGATAACAACAGCAGTTACTACAGTAAACAAATGACTTGAGTAATTTGTTTCTATTATTACAAGCTAGAACGTAATTATTAACTACTTATTTTGAATATATAATAAAAGTATGCATACAGACCTTTAAAATGTTACAATTTGTATCGACTATGAGTCTAATAAAGTTTATTAAAGACTTTAATAAACTATAAACAATCATGATACATAATAAAAACACACTATAGTGTTTTTTACCATGGTGTTATGGTGATTTACCATGGTATTAACATTGCATGTATTAAAAGTATTTCTAAAGTGACATGTAAACACTATGGACTATGAACACTATGTAATACCAAAGTAAACACCAAAGTGCATGACTGCACCATGGTAAAGCATACCTGGCCCGGAGCGCGTTGAAGTGTCCTGGGCTGCTGATGATGAGCTGCTGCAGTGAGATCAGAACCAGCATCCACAGCAAACACACAAACCCGAACAGCAGCAGCACAGCGGAACTCTCGCCCAGGAGCCCAGCGCGCACTTCCGGCTTGTGTTTGCGCCTCCGGAGCCCGTTGAGCGCGGCTGCTTCATCGCGACAGTCCGGCTGGATCTGCTGCTGATGCTGCTGCTGCTGCTGGTTCTGTTGGGGTCTGATTCTGCGGACCGTAGAGTCTCTCTCCATCTTTACTGCTGCTGCTGCTGCTGCTGCTGTCAGCCAGAACGGAAGCAGCGCAGGGACAAACTTCAGCAGACACGCGCAACGCTGCGGTGATGGGAGGGGCCAATACCACAAGCCCCGCCCACCTTAAGAGAAGCACCGCCCATTCGTCTTTTTTAGTACAATATCGCCACCTACTGTGTGTTTACACTCACTTCATCCATTATTAAATGATTAAATCACTAATATGTGACACTAGACCACAAAACCAGTCATAAAGGTCTTTTTTTTTTAATTAAGATTTATACATCATCTGAAAGCTAAATACATAGGCTTTCAGCTTTGTTAGGATAGGACAATATTTGGCTGACATACAACTATTTGAAAATCTGCAATCTGAGGGTGCAAAAAAATCTAAACATTGAGAAAATCACCAAAATGTCCAAAATGAAGTTCTTAGCAATGCATATTACTAATCAAATATTAGGTTTTTATATATTTATGGTAGGAAAATTACGAAATATCTTTATGGAACATGATCTTTACTTAATATCCTAATGATTTTTAGCATAAATCGATCATTTTGACCCATGCTACTGGTTTTGTGCTCTAGGGTCACATATTTACATTTAGTCATTTTGCAGATGCTTTTATCCAAAGCGACTTACAAACGAAGACAACAGAAGCAATCAAAATCAACAAAAGAACAATGAAATGAAAGTGTTATGACAATCTCAGTTTTTTGTTAATTGTATAATAACTAAAAATAAAACAGATAGAAAAGAAAGAGTTAGAGGGTCAAATAAAGATGGAAGAGATGTGCTTTTAGCTGATTCTGGAAGATATAATATAATTCCTCTAGCACTGTCAAACAATTAATCATGAAAATAAATGTGTTCGTTTACATAGTGAAAATATGTTTTATGAAGATATTTAGTAAATTTCCTACCATAAATACATCAAAACTTAACTTGTGATTAGTAATGTCCATTACTATAAACTTAATTTGGACAACTTTAAAGGCGATTTTCTCCATTTTTAGATTTTTTTACACCCTCAGATTCCAGATTTTCATATAGATATAGTAAATATTGCCCTATCTTAATCAATACATCAATGGAAAGCTTATTTATTCAGTTAAATTGACCCTTATGACTGGTTTTGTGGTCCTAGGGCACATATATACATGTAAATATTTTCAAAATATATACTGTAGGTGTGCGTATATAATAAATATACACAGTACACACACATGTATTATGTAAACAAAAACATTAATTGTGATACATTATCAGAAAACACATCATTTGCATTAAATAGATATCAGAATATCACGTGTATTAAATAAAAGTGAAAACATTTTAAATAAAATAAGTGCCAGTATTTGTTTTATATTTACTGTAATTCAATCAATCTTTAGATGGCACCATTGGACTGTCACTGCAAACTCACAGGCCTTTAGTTCAGATTAGAGACAGTGTGAGGAGAAATAAGAGCTCTGACGGATAACACAACTGCAAAAAAGACAGTTCTCAAGCACATGATTGCATAGAATTTATTGCTTGTATTTTATGATATTTAAGCTTCCAGAACCTTTTAAGTTTGACAGAGGTTCTTGTTTCAAAGAGCCATGGGAAATCAAACTAACAACATTTTCTTATACTGAAAAGGTTTATTTCCTACTCCTTAAATTCACCCTTTTTTCAAACATTTCAGTGTATTCTCAACATCAATTTTCTGTACGCAAAATCCCAAAGTATCCTTTTCACTAAGGATTTATACTATAAACCTCACAAGGAACAACACTCAGTTTTATAATGGCTGCTCTTCTAAAAAAGGACTAGAGGTCCCTTTGCCTCAATAAAGGGTCACACTGGCAAAAAAGTTTTCCAAATCCCAAATCTAATGCTGAAAGCAAGTGTTTTGCTGCTCTAATGCCATTGTACTTTTTTTTTTATAGCGCTATCAATCACGAAGTGAGAGCAGTGTCAATTTGTCAATTGTCCTTTAAGCCACTGTAACATAAAATTATGCAGTAAATTGTGTGCATTAACAGAATGGTGGATTTTTTTCAAATCCATTTTGCTTTGGTGTCAAATGAGACCAGATTTGCTGAAATTTCAGTAAATGTCACAGGACCCCACAAAGGTTCCTCAGTTAACCCGCCCCTTTCTGAACAGATATAAAAGGTATGAAAGCACAGTTATTTCATTCTGTTCCTGACACAAGATGGATCTGCGCATCTCTGTTGTTCTTCTTCTCATTTTTCTCACTGGAGGTACAAAAAACAGCAAGTATTGAATACTTTAATATCTGGAATACATAGAGAGCTCACTAAATGTCTGTCTCTGTCTTTAAGGAAACTCTCTCAAGTGTTACACATGTGAGCCTCATAAGAATGATACCTGTGAAGCAAAAGTGGAGACGTGTGGAGATGGACTTTCCAAATGTGTGAGCATTACAGAACAACAATCCTGTAAGTCCAGTATGATGTGGAAATCTAGTCAGTTTACTATAAATGATCATATGTGACCCTGGACCCTGGACCTGAAACCAGTCTTAAGTCGCTTGGGTATATTTGCAGCAATAGCCAAAATACATGGAATGGGTTTAAAATTATCGATTTTTTTATGCCAAAAATCATTAGGATATTAAGTAAAAATCATGTTCCTTTAAGATATTTTGTAAATTTCCTACTGTAAATTTATCAAAACTTATTTTTGATAAGTAATACGCATTGCTAAGAACTTAATTTGGACACTTTAAAGGCGATTTTCTCAATATATATTTTTTTACTCCCTCAGATTCCAGATTTTCAAATAGTTGTATCTCGGCCAAATATTGTCCTAAATATTGATCCTAACAAACCATACATAAATGGAAAGCTTTTTTATTCAACTTTTAGATGATATATAAATCTCAATTTCAAAAATTTACACTTATGACTGGTTTTGTGGTCCAGGGTCACATATGCAGTACAGGTATGTTCATCTCATCACAATTGTAATTATCTGTTGCAGAAGGAATACTGAATTGTGCTCCAATTACTGTATATGTAGATTTATGTAGTTTTTTCTTATTTGCAGTTTTCACGACGGTGTATGTGACAGCTAAATACTGTGCAAGAACATGTGAACCAGGAACCAAACAGAACCTGTCTGGACCGACAGTAACTGTCCATTGCTGTGACACTGACCTCTGCAATGCAGCAGGTATTGTGCTTGATATGATCATTTACATTTACATGTTTTCCCACACAATGACTACTACAATAATATAAAGTTCACTCATAAAAAGCAAAATAGTACATTTCAAAAGTGCAAAACTAGAGTGCCATGAAAAGTCAAGTGCTCTCCTTTTTGTACAAAACTGATTAATTGAGAAACTACAAATTTCTTATTCTTATTTTTATTTGCTGTACACTGTGTGCTGAAGTATCAATATATAAAACTAACTAAAAAAAATGGTAAGAACTAATGGTGGACACTTCTGATTCTGATTAGTTGCCATCTGATGGAAAGGTTTGATGGTGCATACTGAAGCAGTCATGTTTGATTCAGTTTATCTTAAACTGCTGTTGCTGTATTTAAATTATATGTATTTAAAACTTAAACTTTAATCTATGAATTCCTTAAATGCCCTCAGATTTGCAGAGCATATATAAAATCTTTGAAATTAACAAAGTCACCTACATGATGCAATGATGCAATAAATTGTGTGCATTAACAGAATGGTGGAATTTTTTTACAAATCCATTTTGCTTTGGTGTCAAATGAGACCAGATTTACTGAAATTTCAAATGCCTTTCAGTTTGTAACAGTAAATGTCAAAGGACCTCACAAAGGTTTCTCAGTTATCCCGCCGCTTTTTCAACTTTTTCTGTTTCTGTTCCTGACACACAATGGATCTGCACATCTCTGTTGTTCTTCTTCTCATTTTTCTCACTGGAGGTACAAAAACAGCAAGTATTGAATACTGTATTATCTGGTATACAGAGAGGGGTCACTAAATGTCTGTCTCTGTCTTTAAGGAAACCCTCTCAAGTGTTACACATGTGAGCCTGATCATACGGGTTTCTGTGAAGCAAAAGTGGAGATGTGTGGATATGGACTTTCCAAATGTAGAACAGTAGAAAAATCCAATGGTGAGTCCAGTATGATGTGGAAATCTAGTCGTAGTTTAATGAAAAAGACAATATGCAGCAAAAGTATGTTCATCTCATCACAATTGCAATTATCTGTTGCAAGAGGAATATTGAATCATTCTCCTATTACTGTATATGGAGATTTATGTTTTTTTTCTTATTTGCAGGCACTTCAATGACATTGAAAAGTAAAATGTGTGCAAGTACATGTGAACCTGGGACACAAAAGCTCCCGACTGGAGGGACAGTAACTGTCCATTGCTGTGACACTGACCTCTGCAATGCAGCTGGTATTGTGCTTGATATGATCATGTGCTAATTTACATTTACATGTTCCCCACACAATGACTACCACAATAATAGAAAGTTCATACATAAAAAGCAAAATAGTACATTTCAAAAGTGCAAAGCTAGAGCGCCATGAAAAGTCAAGTGCTCTCATTTTTGTACTGAACTGATTGATTGAGAAACTACAAATGTAATTACTATTATTACTAGTATCATTAAAGAACAATAATTTCCTCATTCTCTTCATCAGATGATGATAATAACATTCATAATGTTTTTATGAATCTGAATCAAATGATTCGCGATACGCGCTTTGAAGTCCCTTTTTGAGTCAAATGATTCGCGAAACGCGCTTTAAAGTCCGGTTCTGAATCAAATGATTCGCGATACGCGCTTTAAAGTCCGGTTTTGAATCACATGATTGGCGAAACGTGCTTTAAATCCAGTTCTGAATCAAATGATTCGCGATACGCACTTTAAAGTCCGACTCTGAATCAAATGATTCGCCACACGTGCTTTGAAGTCCCTTTTTGAGTCAAATGATTCGCCATACGCGCTTTAAAGTCCGGTTCTGAATCAAATGATTCGCGATACTCGCTTTAAAGTCCGGTTTTGAATCACATGATTCGCGAAACGTGCTTTAAAGTCCGGTTCTGAATCAAATGATTCGCGATACGCACTTGAAAGTCCGACTCTGAATCAAATGATTCGCCACACGTGCTTTAAAGTCCCTTTTTGAGTCAAATGATTCGCCATACGCGCTTTAAAGTTCGGTTCTGAATCAAATGATTCGCGCTTTAAAATTCGGTTAAATGATTCGCGATACGCACTTTAAAGTCCGACTCTGAACCAAATGATTCGCCATACGCGCTTTGATATCCCGTTCTGAATCAAATGATTCGCGATCTGATTGGAGCGCTTCGAAACAGTGAATCATTTTGCGACGCAGTGGTTGATCTTTGCTCGCTTATATAATTTATTCGTTGTTTGAAATGAAATCGTTACAATTAATAGGACTAGGCCTAACTAATGTTTTTATGAAATTGTGATCACATTTGATGACATGACACTCATTATCTGGTACTTGTCTAAAAAGATGTATATAATGTGCAAAGTTAACTGATTACACTAATATTAGTTTTCAAAAGCATCCCCCCCTCTGCTTTTTTCACAAATCGCACCCTGTATATATATATTCACATCTATTTTTTTCTGACCATCAAGTGTCAGTCACTCTCAGGAAAACGTCTTGGTTACGTATGGTAACCCTCGTTCCCTGATGGAGGGAACGGAGACGTTGTGTCGAAGTGACGACTAGGGGTCGCTCTTGAGAGCCCGAATACCTCTGACAGCTTTGAGAAAAGGCCAATGAGAATTGGTATGCAGTATTTGCATAGCCCGCTCCGCCCCGGAGATCCGGGCATAAGAGGGGGGGGCTAGGCAATACTCATTGTTCTGATCTGAGGAGCCGAAGCACCCGGCTACACTCAGAGGCGGTCCGAGGTTGTGGCAAGGGGGACACAACGTCTCCGTTCCCTCCATCAGGGAACGAGGGTTACCATACGTAACCAAGACGTTCCCCGTCTGTCGTTCACGTTCGACGTTGTGTCGAAGTGACGACTAGGGGTCCCAGTTGAAAACGCCACAACCAGCGGACCGCGTCACGAGTGCATGGAGTGCAAATATTAACAGGTCTTGCGTGTTAGATAAATGTCACTCACCTCTACGTGACCTTCCAATGCCCAAGAGCTTCAGCCAGCCTTTCCTCACCTTTGGTTGAACATCTTGGAGAACATTGGGCCAGTGTCCGTCCTCCCCGGGGGGGGATGGGCACTACGGAGACCACACCCTGCCCGGAGGGAGGTATTTGTGTGGAGAATACACTTGAGGGCTCGCACTAGGGGAGCACAACAAGGGGACGATCCTGAGGCAGGCTCCGCATGAGGAGAGACTGCTGAGCTCAGGGTCGGAGACAAGTTTTGTCTTAAGGGAAACACCGCATCTCTGGGAGTATAGGTGGAGATACACACATGGGGCCGCATTAGGAGCCACTACATGTGGGGCACCAACCTAATATGAGAGTTCACAAGAGGCAACCTAACCTCATATTAGATTCTGATAGCTAGTTCCTCCGCTGAACATAGCTACGTTGCGGGTGCAACATGATGGAAATTGTCGTTCAGGGTTCACGCCAGGAAACTTACTGAACTGGGGAAGCGTCATCACCCGTGGGGAACGACGCTTCAGCAAGCTTCTACACCGTGTCAGCTTCAGGAGTTACTGGGCTTGCGTTCAGGACTCCCGAAGAGACTGGTTCTACACGCAGATTGTAGAACCTGGCAAACGTGTTAGGTGTAGCCCAACCTGCAGCTCTGCAAATGTCTGTTAAAGAGATCCCGTTCGCCAGCGCAACCGACGCTGCGACGCCCCTGGTGGAGTGGGCGTGCACCCCCAGCGGGCAGGGCACCCCTGTGGCCTGGTAGGCCAAACGAATCGCATCCACAATCCAGTGGGAAATTCTTTGTTTGGAGACAGCTTTCCCCTTCTGCTGTCCTCCAAAACAGACAAAGAGCTGACTCGACCGTCTGAAGCTTTCAGTACGTTCCAAGTAAATGCTCAGGGCACGGACTGGGCATAACAAGGAGAGGTTGGGGTCGCCTTCCTGAGAAGGGATAGCTTGCAGAGTGACCACCTGGTCCCTGAAGGGAGTGGTGGGCACTTTGGGCACATAACCGGGCCGGGGTCTCAGGATAACGTGAGAGTTAGCCGGCCCGAATTCGAGGCACGAGTCACTGACGGAGAGGGCTTGGAGGTCTCCCACTCTTTTGATCGATGTGAGCGCAGTCAGGAGAGCCGTCTTTTGGGAGAGAGCACTGAGTTCGACTGACTGGAGCGGCTCAAAGGGATCTGACTGTAGGCCCCGGAGGACCACAGACAGATCCCAAGAGGGGACAAGGCGCGGTCTGACGGGGTTCAGCCTGCGTGCACCTTTAAGGAATCGTATAACCAAATTGTGCTTCCCAACCGATCTACCTTCCACCAGGTCGTGGTTAGCGGCAATAGCGGCTACCTGGACCTTAAGTGTTGAAGCAGAAAGGTGTCTATCCAGTCCTCCTTGGAGGAAGGAAAGCACCGTTCGGATGCCACATCTCCGTGGGTTCTCCCCCCGGGAGGAACACCAGTTTGTGAATTTGCGCCATCTGAGGTCGTACAGCCGCCTCGTGGAAGGAGCTCTCGACTGCAACAGAGTGTTTACCACTGCCAGTGGGAGATCTCTGAAATCCTCCTGGTCGCGTCCAGGGACCATACGTGGAGGTTCCAGAGATCTGGGCGCGGGTGCCATATCGTGCCCTTCCCCTGTGAAAGGAGGTCCTTCCTCAGGGGAATGCGCCAGGGAGGAACGGGGGAGAGGAGCACCAGCTCTGAGAACCAAACCCTGTTGGGCCAGTAGGGGGCCACCAGCAGGATCTGTTCTCTGTCCTCCCTGACTTTGCACAGGGTCTGTGCAATTAGGCTCACTGGTGGAAACGCATACTTGAGGAGGCCCTGAGGCCAGCTGTGTGCCAGTGCATCTGTGCCGAGGGGCGCCTCGGACAGACCGTACCACAACTGGCAGTGAGTGTTCTCTATCGAGGCAAACAGGTCGACCTGGGCCTGACCGAAAAGACTCCAGATCAGCTGAACCGTCTGAGGGTGAAGTCTCCACTCGCCCCGAAGCGAAGTCTGTCGGGAGAGCGCGTCCGCTACCCAATTGAGTTCGCCCGGTATGTGGGTGGCTCGTAGAGACTTGACATTGTTTCGACACCAAAGGAGGAGATGGCGGGCTAGCTGTGACATGCGAAAGGAGCGTACACCGCCCTGGTGATTGATGTAGGCTACAGTCGCAGTGCTGTCTGTGCGGACCAGCACGTGTTTGCCCTGAACCAAAGGTCGGAACCTCTTCAGGGCCAAAAACACTGTCAGCAGCTCGAGGCAATTGATATGCCAATGCAGCCGAGGGCCCGACCAGAGCCCTGCAGCTGCTTGCCCATTGCATACGGCGCCCCAGCCTGTGTTGGATGCATCTGTCGTAACCAAAATGCGCCTGGACACTTGTCCTAAGGGCACCCCGGCCCGTAGGAACGAAATGTCTTTCCAAGGACCGAGGGTTTTTAGACATACGGGTGTGACGTGCACCCGGTATGAACCCTGGCGCCATGGCCATCTCGGGACTCGGGAACGCAGCCAGTGTTGTAACGGTCTCATGTGCATCAGGCCCAGCGGCGTGACGGCGGCTGCGGATGCCATGTGACCCAGGAGCCTCTGAAATTGTTTGAGGGGGACCGTCGGGCTGCGTGAGAGCTTCTGGACGCAGCTCAGCACTGACTGTGCACGCTCCGGGGAGAGCCGTGCACTCATGGCAACCGAGTCTAGTTGTATACCGAGAAAAGAGATGCTCCGTACCGGGGCGAGCTTGCTCTTTTCCCAGTTGACCCGAAACCCCAGATGGGCCAGATGGTTGAGAACCACATCCCTGTGTTTGCATACCAACTCCTGAGAGTGTGCTATGACCAGCCAGTCGTCGAGGTAATTGAGAATGCGGATGCCCCTCTCCCGGAGAGGGGCAAGGGCTGCCTCTGCGACTTTCGTAAAGACGCGGGGAGACAGGGAGAGCCCAAATGGAAGGACTTTGTACTGAAATGCTCGACCTTCGAAGGCAAACCGCAGGAAGGGCCTGTGTCTTGGAAGAATCGAGACATGAAAGTACGCGTCTTTCAGGTCTATCGCCACAAACCAATCCTGGAATCTGATGCACGTGAGAATGCGTTTGAGCGTTAGCATTCTGAAGGGGAGCTTGTGAAGGGCCCGATTCAGAATCCTCAGATCCAGGATTGGTCTTAAACCGCCACCTTTCTTGGGTACAATGAAGTAGGGGCTGTAGAACCCTTTCTTCATGTCGGCCGAGGGGACCGGCTCTATCGCGTCCTTCACCAGAAGGGTCGCGATCTCCGCCCGAAGAACCGCAGCATTCTCGTCCCGAACCGCGGTAGAGAAGATGCCGCTGAACTTGGGCGGGTTGCGTGCGAATTGGATAGCATAGCCGAGTCGGATGGTTCTGAGAAGCCAGCGAGAGAGGTTGGGTATCTCGAGCCAAGCTGTAAAACTCTCTGCCAACGGTCTCAGGGGGACCACCGACGTACCTCGGGTGGGTACGGTGTGACTGAGTTGTGGTGAAAGCCCTTTGTTCGGGGGCGTGCTGTCCCGGAGGACACAAGGTGCTTTGATCGCCATAACCGACATACAAGGATCCGTGAGAAGATCGCCTGAGCTCAGGGGATCGACTGACGGATGCGCTTGTTTCTCTGTCAAAGTATGCAGAAGCGCAAGTTTTGCGGTTGAGCATGCTTTGATGTGTTTTGGTGGCTGGGTACCCCGGAGGGACCCAGCCATGGGAGGATCGACCATCGGAACCGACAGACAAGGATCCATCAGAAGATCGCCTGAGCTCAGGGGATCGACTGATGGATGCACTTGATTCGTCAAAGCATGCCGAAGCGCAGGCCCTGCGGTTGAGCATGCTTTGACATGTTTTAGTGGCTGGGTACCCCGGAGGGACGCAGTCACATAGATTTTTTCGCCCAGAGAAGAAAATTGCTCTTTTATTGACCATGTGGTGGCCGTCTGCCGAGAGGCAGACAGCCGGGGTGGAGCCGAAACCCACACTCGTCCCCTCGCCGAGTGTGGATCCAGACAGGTCAGCAGATCTCTCTCCTCCGGGCTGCTCGTTTCAGGAACGCTTCGAAGCCTGACGAGGGTTCTTAGCGGCCTGAGACTGAGCTAACGGCGCCACCTTCTTGCGAGAGCTCGACCGCAAGGCTGGTTTAGGTGCAGGACCAGCCTGTGGCGGGCCCTGAGCCGGTCTGGAAGGCGGTCGTCCTCGGCGTGAAACAGGCGGAGGCTGCTGCCTCGGGGGTGCGGGCCCGGGGGGCGGCGCCCGACGAGGCAAGATGTGTTTGATAGCCTCCGTCTGTTTCTTCACTGCGGAGAACTGCTGTGCAAATTCCTCGACAGTGTCGCCAAAGAGACCAGCCTGAGAAATGGGGGCGTCAAGAAAGCGAACCTTCTCAGCGTCCTTCATTTCCGCCAGATTCAGCCAAAGGTGGCGCTCCTGGACCACCATAGTGGACATCGCCCTCCCCAGAGCCTGCGCCGTGACCTTCGTAGCTCGTAGAGCATAGTCAGTCGCCGAGCGCAGATCCTGCAAAAGCTCTGGTTTGGGAACACCCTCGTGCAACTCGCTAAGAACCTTGGCCTGATAGACCTGCAGGACGGCCATAGCGTGAAGGGCGGACGCAGCTTGTCCAGAAGCAGCATAAGCCTTCCCCACGAGAGCGGAAGAAGCCTTACATGCCCTGGACGGGAGTTTTGGGCGGTCCCGCCAGGTGGCGGCGGTCTGCGGGCAAAGATGCACCGCGATCGCACGCTCCACGGCGGGAACCTCCGTATACCCCTTCGCTGGACCTCCATCGAGGGTGGTGAGAGAGGAAGAACCGCTAAGACGCGTTCTGGCTGAAAAAGGAGCCTTCCACGACTTAGTCAGTTCCTCATGCACTTCCGGGAAGAAAGGAACTGGGGTAGAACGTGGCCGAGAACCACGGTCGTTACCCAGATACCAATCATCCAGCCGTGAGCGCTCAGGATGGGGCGGAGACTTCCACTCAATCCCGATTGCTTTGGCCGCCCGTTCGAGCATGGCCGCCATTTCCGCGTCTGCTACTGACTGAGAACCCGCCCCCGCAGCGGGTGCCTCAGATAGCGCGTCTGCTTCAGATGGCTGCCCACTCTCCGATGCTGCAGACACTTCTTCCTCCCCCGCAGGAGCCCCGAATAACCAATCCAACCCGTACTGAGACGAGTTTTCAAAGTCATCCGAAAGCTCGACCGGCAGACACACAGAGCGCGAGGGACGCGGGGAATTACCCGGCGAAACGCTCGCGCTCTCTCGCTCTTCATCAACACGCGCCGCGGCAGCCTCGTACCCGGAAGTAGAAGGACGAGCCGCGGTAGCGGTTGATGCGAGCCGCGGTCTTTTAGTAAAGAACGCGACTCGCGAACGAAGTGTGCTGAGGGGCATGTCCTCGCAAGCAGGACATCCGCCCTCGCCGAACGCTGCTTCAGCATGGTCACGACCCAAACATTGAAGACAGAGCTCGTGCCGATCGTTTTGGGAGAGAAAGAAGCCGCAACCAGAAGGACACGGAAGGAAAGGCATAGTAAACACACAAACCCACCGTGTCTGCACTCTTTTAGAGAAATTTGCTCTTTAGATTTTATTAAGAGGAAATCTGCTCTTCAAGATTCGCCGTCGAAGCACCCAGGGGACTCTCACTGCTACTGCGTTCGAGAAGGAAGAGACCGCTGCCCGTGCCGTAGATCCAACGACGAGAGAGGTGAGTAACGCTGCTTCTCAATGAAGAGACGCTGCATTCGGCTCCGAAGAAACAGAACAATGAGTATTGCCTAGCCCCCCCCTCTTATGCCCGGATCTCCGGGGCGGAGCGGGCTATGCAAATACTGCATACCAATTCTCATTGGCCTTTTCTCAAAGCTGTCAGAGGTATTCGGGCTCTCAAGAGCGACCCCTAGTCGTCACTTCGACACAACGTCGAACGTGAACGACAGACGGGGAACAGTAAATTCTAACAATTACCATATGCACAATGCATAATGATATGCCAGCTCTTAAATATCTGGTCAAGCAAATTTTACATGTGCTATATATAGGTATAGACTCCTGTCTTGAGAATCTCACAGAAAACACTCCTTACTGAGACATAACTTCCTCTTTTTTTGCTGTGGCATGCTTTGGGTTGGAGCTCCATCAAGTTAATTTATTATCATCTATTTTTTTTTTATAAAATCTATTTAATTCTGGGGATTAATGCACATGTTTGACTAGGCTGCAGCCTTGGGGCCCCACATGTGCAGGGGCCTCAGATTGGCTAGACTACTTTAACAAAAAAGAAAAAGAAGAAAAAGAAACATTAAAGGAGGATTCGTTGCAGACCGTCTGATAAAAAGAATGCCTTGTATTGCAGAACGCACGCTCAGCACCGAGCGTTCGAGTGATTGTTAAACCGAAACCGAAAGTAAAAACACTCCTGCTCATTCAAAAGCTATTTTAGTACCCCGCGTTTTGAGAGCGGCGATTTTAGTGCGCAAATTTAGGTTACATAACATATCTAGGCTGATAAAAGCAGGCTATAATATGTTTTGTAGTTGTTTATAGCTCTATCATGCATGAAAAATGTGGTCTCTATGCACTTTGAATATTGAGATTGTAGCCTAGTTTTTATTATGGCTGCACTATTTGTTTGCACTGATTAATACTAAGAAAGATCTTGTCAATTGTTATTATTTATACTGTTTTTATGTCTGTTCAATTTGTGAAAAGGAGTTCAGTTTGGAGATCAAGCAAAGCTCATAATTGAACAGTTCTAAGGTTTGAAGAGACTCGCATGAAAACATACAAGACAGAAAACTGCCAGTTGAGCTTGTAAGTTTCTTGAGTGAAACTTACAAGCTCAAAACAACTTCTTACCTTCTTGATAAAGTTTCCTTTGTGCGAAATCAATTTTTTGGAAGAAAACATTTTGTATTGTCATAATCTTTCATCAAAATGTAATAACATCTTCCTTTAAAATAAATTCTAATCTGTTGACTTAAACACCACAGGAAAAAAATTACATTAACCAATTATATTACAGCTTGCTTTTCACAATCTAATTAAATCTGGTAAAATGAATCTATGTTCTCCATAATCTCCTACTTTATACACTATTTCACAAAATATCATATTTTATATTTTGAAATGTTTCTAAAAGTTTCTTAAACTATCTTGACCACAAAAAATATAAAATAAAAAAAAATATATATAAATTTAATCATAAATAGTAATAATAATAAAATGATCATAATGATTATTATTATTGAAAATAACAAAACAATTATACTAATCACATTATGAATATATTAATATAATTAATTACTATACTATATAGTTAGAAATTATGACACTATATAGCTATATAATAATAATAACAACAATATAATAATAATAATAATAATAATAATAATAATAATAATAATTATTATTATTATTAATAAAAATAACAGCAATGTTACTATTACCAGATAATTAATACATCAATAAAATAAAATAAAAATGTTTCCAGTTCTAATACTAAGGACATTTTGCAAACATTGTTGACAACTGAAAAGCAAAAAAAATAAAAACAATACATAAAAAATAGGCTATAAAGTATAGTGACACTACTAATACTTTAATACTATATGTGACCCTGGACTACAAAACCAGTCATAAGGGTATTTTTTTAATGAGGCTGAATAAATAAGCTTTCCATTGATGTATGGTTTGTTAGGATAGGACAATATTTGGCTGAGATACAATTATTTGTGTGGAAAAAAACATTATATTGAGGAAAAAACACCATTAAAGTTGTCTTGGGTGTTCTTGTCTTTTACTGCATATGATAAGTCTTACTCAGACAGTAGAACTGAAATGGCATGTATTACATGATGATTAGTTAAAACAATTCAAAATGCACCTGCAGACTATTTTCCAATCAGGTATTTGGTCACTATGAATTTGATTTGTGTAAAAATGTGTAAAAATCTCGCCTCGTCCTCTTGTGTCTCATCTTTTGAGTTAAGTGTTGGTGTTAATGATAATCAAACAAAAAAAGACAAGGATAAAATCACTCCCTGCTCTTGACAGTATAGCATTTGTAGCTTTTATAAGAACTTATATAGGCCTAGTGAAAATTGTGCCATACCA
>CM065138.1:1565000-1702500 GCA_033026305.1 Cirrhinus molitorella | reverse complement strand
CAGTTGTCACGACAGTGTATGACACCACTAAATACTGTGCAAGTACATGTGAACCTGGGATCCAAATGACCCTGACTGGAGGGAGAATAACTACCCATTGCTGTGACACTGACCTCTGCAATACAGGAAGTATTGTGCTTAATATGATCATGTGATCATTTACATTTACATGTTTTCCCACACAATATGTGACCCTGGACCACGAAACCAGTCATAAGTGTCAATTTCTGTCAATTTCTCGAAATTGAGATTTATATATCATCTGAAAGTTGAATAAATAACCTTTCCATTGATGTACGGTTTTTGTTAGGATCGGTCAATATTCGACCGAGATACAATTATTTGAAATCTGGAATCTGATGGTGCAAAAAAATAAAAATATTTAGAAAATTGCCTTTAAAGTTGTCCAAATGAAGTTCTTAGCAATGCATTTTACTTATCAAAAATTAAGTTTTGATAAATTTACGGTACAAAATTTACAAAATATCTTAATGGAACATGATTTTTACTTAATATCCTAATGATTTTTTGCATATATATATATATATATATATATATATTTATAATTTTGACCAATACAAATGTATTTTTGGCTATTGCTACAAATATAACCCAGCGACTTAAGACTGGTTTTGTGCTCCATGGCCGCCATACCTGTCAACCCTCCCGTTTTTTCCGGGATTCTCCCGTATTTTACCATTCTATCCCGTTATCATCCCGTTTAAATATTTTCCCGTATTTCTTCCGTATTTTAAATCTTTCT
Organism: Cirrhinus molitorella; assembly: GCA_033026305.1. Taxonomy (NCBI): domain Eukaryota; kingdom Metazoa; phylum Chordata; class Actinopteri; order Cypriniformes; family Cyprinidae; genus Cirrhinus; species Cirrhinus molitorella. The sequence continues at coordinate 1,701,737 of CM065138.1, read as the reverse complement.
ATAAAAAAAAAACACTGGGTGTATTTTATATGTTTCCTACATTCGCCTCTGGTAAAACTAATTTGTATGGCCCAAACCCCATTATACCAATAATCACATCAACATATTTCAAGGTCGAATATAGTTTCATTGATTAAATATCAGCGCAAGTTTCAAAGTAAAAGTGCTCTGCTTTGTTTTCCTTGGTTACCGAGGAAACGGCAATATTTATGACAAAAAGCGCCACCTGTTGGCGGAGAATTAAAGGCCAAAAACTAACCCTTATTTTTACGCAGAAAACACCACGCTGTAAATGTGAACTGGTGGATTCACAAGAACATAATTAATTATAAAACTATAAAGATACAGCCTACACTAAGATATATTTGTATGTTACAAAATGAATGTAACTGTTTGATAATAATTGTTTAAATCAATATAAATGATAATAATAAAATAATTTATACTTTAGACTCCGCCCCCTATATCCTCCCCCAGTTTCCCGTATTTTGGAACTCAAATGTTGACAGGTATGATGGCCGCATATCTACTACAATAATATAAAGTTCACTCATAAAAAACAAAATAGCTCATTTCAAAAGTGCAAAGCTAGAGCGCCATGAAACTCAAGTGCTCTCTTTTTTGTACAGAACTTGAGAAACTACAAATTTCTTCTTATTATTTTCATTTTCACTGTGTGCTGAAGTATCAATATATAAAAGTAACTGCAAAAGACCTAATGGTGGACACTTCTGGATCTGATTAGTTGCCGTCTGATGGAAATGTTTCTGTGTATAACAGTCATGTTTGATTCTGTTTATCTCAAATGCGCTGTTGTTGTATTTAAATTAGATGTATTTAAAACATTAACTTTAATCTATGAATTTCTTAAATGCACTCAAAATAGCAGAGCATATATAATATCTTTCAAATGAACGAAATCACATGATGCAATGATGTTATAAATTGTGTGCATGAACAGAATTTTTTCACAAACCCATTTTCTTTGGTGTCTGCGACGAGGCAGAGTCAGCAGACTTGGGATCCATTTGCAATAGTTTATTAACAACAGACGTAGTCAGACAGGCAGAATAATCGGGAGCAAACAACAATAGCGTAGGCAAAACCAAACTGTCCATGCAAAGTCTGGGGCGGGCAGCTAGCGAGAGTAATCTGTAGAACAGGGGCAAGGTCAGGGTAATCCAGAGAAACATCAACAACGGGAAAAAGTCCAGGCCGGTAACAATGATCAAACACAGGGAAAAACACTCAGAGTCACAGACCGTGGCTATACAAAACTTTGCGGGGAAACAATGGAAATGGCCGTTATATCCGGGACTCACGACGGAGGTCAGCCCAGGTGTGGGTCACTGGGAAATGAAGTCCGGGAAGAGTCTAATACTCAGGGGAAGGCTCCCACTGATGGCGATTGGAGGGAGCCACAGGAATCAGGTTTATGACAGAGCCCCCCTCCTGTGAGCGACTCCTGGCGCGCAGAGTCCTGTGACGCCGGGGTCTCCCCCTTCCTCTGGGGGCTGGTCGATCTGGGTGTGATTGGTGGAATTCCGCGGTCAGGTTGGGGTCCATGATGTCATCAGTAGCGCCCCATGACCGCTCCTCTGGGCCGTAACCCTCCCAGTCAACCAAATATTGTAGATGGCCTCCCCAGCGTCGCGAATCCAGGATTTCGTGGACCTGGCAGGCCTCCTCGCTGTCGATTAGGAGAGGAGGAGGGCCTGCCGCGCCGGTTCCCTTTAGGTCCTCCCCTCGTCTTGGAGCATCAGCGGGCTTCAACAGAGAAACGTGAAAGGTGGGTGAGATACAATGATTAGAGGGTAAACTTAACCTGAAGGATACTGGGGTAATCTGTCTGATGATTTGAATTGGACCCACGTACCTTGGGCTGAGCTTCCTGCAGGGTAGACGGAGACGCAAGTCCCGGGTAGACAACCAGACAGATTGTCCCGGAGCGTAGGGGGGATTACGGGTGCCACGTCGATCCGCCTGCCTCTGGGTACGCCTAACAGCATGTTGAAGGTGGACGTGGGCCGAATTCCAGGTCTCCTCACTCCGACGCATCCAGGTGTCCACAGCGGGGAGGTCACAGGGTTCACCTGACCAGGGGAAGAGCGGAGGCTGGTAACCTAGGACACACTGGAAAGGGGTTAGTTTAGTTGAGGGCTTACAGAGTGAGTTCTGGCCATACTCGGCCCACATGAGGTAGCGACTCCAGTCTTGTTGACGGTTGTGACAATAAGTGTTCAGGTAACGGGACAGTTCTTGATTGAGGCGTTCCACCTGTCCGTTCGATTGCGGATGGTACTCAGAGGTCAGGCTGACGTTGATTCCCAGAAGATTGCAGAAGGAAGACCACACATGTGAGGTGAACTGAGGGCCGCGATCGAAAACTACATTCTCTGGTAAGCCGTAGTGGCGGAAAATCAAGTTGCAAAGGGCCTCAGCAGTCTCTAGTGCAGTGGGCAGCTTGGTCAAGGGGATGAAGCGGCAGGCCTTGGAGAATCAATCCACGACTGTTAGGATGGTGGTGTAGTGCTGAGAGGGAGGCAAGTCTGTGAGGAAGTCTACAGAGATGTGTGACCAAGGGCGCTGTGGGATGGGTAAAGGGTGGAGTAACCCCGCCGGGTGCTGATGGGGAACCTTGGGGACATTGCAATCCACACATTTCTTGACAAACTCACAGGTGTCAGACTGAATGGTGGGCCACCAGAAGCGGTTGGATAGGAGGTCGAGGGTGGCGTTGATGCCTGGATGGCCAGAGCTGGGGATGGAGTGGACCTGGGTTAGCACTCGGGCTCTGAGGGACAGTGGGACATAGGTGAGACCCTGAGGGCATTCTGGAGGAGTGGGTTCCTGCGTCTGGGCCTCAGCTATCTCAGTCATGAGATCCCATTGAACGGGGCCGACAATTACTGAATCTGGGAGGATGAACTGGCCTTGGGGTGGTTCAGGATGGGCCTCAGAGAGTCTGGAGAGGGCGTCAGCCTTGGTATTCTGAGAGCCGGGTCGGTACGTAACGTGGAAGTTAAAGCGTGTGAAGAACAGTGCCCAGCGAGCTTGGCGGTGATTGAGGCGACGGGTCGAGCGAAGGTACTCCAAGTTTCTATGGTCCGTAAGCACAGTGAATGGATAGCGAGCCCCCTCCAGCCAGTGGCGCCATTCCTCCAGAGCAGACTTGATAGCCAGAAGTTCTCTGTTGCTGACATCATAGTTCCTCTCAGAAGGGCTAAGCTTGTGCGAATAGAAAGCACAGAGATAGAGCTTGGGAGGGTCGCCATGGTGTTGAGAGAGGACAGTCCCTATCCCGGAGCTGGAGGCATTGACCTCAACCACAAATTCTTTCTCTGGATCTGGATGATGGAGTATTGACGCCATGGTGAAATGGTCTTGAGATCTCTGAAGGCCTGAAGCGCAGATTGGCTCCAGGTCAGGCGATGGCTACCAGCCTTTACCAGAGAAGTGAGAGGTGAGGCAATGGAGCTGAATCCTCTGATGAATCGTTTATAAAAGTTGGCAAAGCCTAAGAAGCGCTGCAGTTCCTTCAGAGTGTTGGGACGTGGCCAGTTATGTACCGCCTCCACCTTCTGATCGCCCATTGCCACGCCCTCCTGACTGATGATATGGCCGAGGAAGGAAATCTTGGTTCGATGGAACTCGCACTTCTCCATCTTGGCAAACAGCTTGTGACGAATGAGTCTCTGCAGCACGGACTTGACGTGGTGGACATGTTCCTTGTAAGAGTTGGAGTAGATCAGTATGTCGTCTATGTAGACAATGACCCAGCGGTGGAGCATATCACGTAGAACATCACTGATGAAGGCCTGAAAATACTGAAAAGTCCGAAGGGCATTACGAGGTATTCATAGTGCCCAGAGGTGGTAGAGAAGGCCGTCTTCCACTCGTCGCCCTCGCGGATGCGGATGAGGTTGTATGCACTGCGTAAATCCAATTTGGTGAAAATCTTGGCACTCCGAAGTTGTTCCAGGGCTGAGGGGACGAGTGGCAGCGGACACCGGTATTTCACTGTGACATCGTTGAGGGATGTAGTTGTAGTCAATACAAGGTCGGAGACCACTGTCCTTCTTCTTGACAAATAAGAAACCTGCTGAGGCCGGGGAAGTCGAAGGATGGATGAACCCTTTCTCCAACTCCTCATTGATATAACTCTTCGTGGCTTCGGACTCAGGCTGTGACGGGGGAAGATTCTTCCCTTGGGAGGTTCTGAACCGGGTAGCAGATCGATGGCGCAGTCTCCTGGGTGGTGTGTAGGTAACTGGGTGGCTTTGGCTTTGCTGAATGCCTCCTGCAGGTCCTGGTATTCACTAGGTAGGCCCTCAGTTCTCATGTGTGGTTGGGTTTTGAGGGGTGTTGAGTTGAGAGCGGTGGCAGGTGGTTGGAGAGCCCTGGAGAAGAGGCAGTGATCTTGGCAGTAAGGTGACCAGTGGGAAATGGTGTGGTCGGTCCAGGAGATCACAGGACTGTGCTGGTTGAGCCAGGGGTAGCCCAGGATGACAGGAGTAAGTGGGGTGGTAATGATGAACAGCCGGATGCTCTCATGTGACTGTGTTCGACCCGGAGTGTTAAGTCTGAGGTGGTGTACTGTATCTGGCCTGATCCGATGGGTCGACCATCTAGGGCTGCCACTGCAATGTGATTGAGACAAGAGAGCTGAGGGATACCGTGCTGTTTCACAAACTTGGCATCAATGAAGTTACCCGCTGCCCCGGAATATAACAGGGTGGTGGTGTGAATAACAGCAGAACCAAACGGTAACTCAATAGGGATGGTTAAATTAGTGTGGGAATCTGAATGAGCACTCACCGAATTAGGCCTGCGTGGTGGACGGGTCGGGCAGGTGGATGTGGCCTGGTTTACCGCAATATAAGCATAGGTTGCCTCTGAGTCGGCATTCTCTCTCCTCCAGGCTCAAACGAGTGGATCCCACCTGCATGGGCTCGACCTCCGTGGTGGCGGGAGAGGCAGCGGCGGCGGTGGCAGCCGTAGAGGAAGACGAGCTGGGGATGGTCTGGCGAAAGGGTCTTCAGGATCGGAGCATATTATCATAGCGGATCATTTAGCTGAAGTGTGCAGAGTTGGTAAACCGTCACTGGATTCGTGTTTGGCAAAGTTTTCTGTGACGAGGCAGAGTCGGCAGACTTGGGATCCATTTGCGATAGTTTATTAACAACAGATGTAGTCAGACTAATCGGGAGCAAACAACAATAGTGTAGGCAAAAGCAAACCGTAAACAAAGTCCATGCAAAGTCCAGGGCGGGCAGCTAGCGAGAGTAATCCCTAGAACAGGGGCAAGGTCAGGGTAATCCAGAGAAACATCAACAACAGGAAAAAGTCCAGGTCGGTAACAATGATCAAACACAAGGGAAAAATGCTCAGAAATGCAGGCCGTGGCTATACAAAACTTCGTGGGGAAACAATGGAAATTTATATCTGGGACTCGCGACCCAGGATGGCCGTGGGTCGGAGGTCAGCCCAGGTGTGGGTCGCTGGAAAATGAAGTAAGAGTCTAATACTCAGGGGAAGGCTCCCGCTGATGGCGATCGGAGGGAGCCACAGGAACCGGGTTTATGAGTCAGCGTCAAATGAGACCAAATTTATCTGAAATTTCAAATTTTCAGTTTGTAACAGTAAATGTCAAAGGACCTCACAAAGGTTTCTCAGTTAACCCGCCCCTTTCTGAACAGATGTAAAAGTTATGAAAGCATAGTTATTTCATTCTGTTACTGACACAAGATGGATCTGCCCATCTCTGTTGTTCTTCTTCTCATTTTTCTCACTGGAGGTACAAAAAACAGCAAGTATTGAATACTGTATTATCTTGTATACATAGAGAGCTCACTAAATGTCTGTCTTCTTTAAGGAAACTCTCTCAAGTGTTACACATGTGAGCCTGATCACACGGGTGCCTGTGAAGAAAAAGTGGAGACGTGTGGACTTGGATTTTTCAAATGCGAAAGCAAAACAGAAGAAAAATACATTGGTAAGTCCAGTATGATGTGGAAATCTACAGACAATCTATGACAATATGCAGGAAAAGTATGATCATCATCACAATTGCATTATCTGTTGCAAGAGGAATGTTGAATCATTCTCCTATTACTGTATGTGGAGAGATGTATTTTTTTCTTCTTATTTGCAGGTTCCACTAAGATAACTTTCACAAGTAAAAAGTGCGCAAGAACATGTGAAATTGGGACTAAAATGGACGGACGGACAGTAACTACCCATTGCTGTGACACGGATCTCTGCAATGCAGCAGGTATTGTGCTTGATATGATCATGTGATCATTTACATTTACATGTTTTCCCACACAATGACTACTACAATAACATAAAGATTGTTCATAAAAAAGCAAAATAGTAAATTTCAAAAGTGCAAAGCTAGAGCGCCATGAAAAGTGCTCTCCTTTTTGTACTGAACTGATTGATTGAGAAACTACAAATGTAATTATTATTATTACTAGTATCATTAAAGAACAGTAATTTGCTCATTGTCTTCATCAGATGGCGTGTATAAGGGAAGTTTCCTCCTGCTGTTGTCTCCTCTGTTCTTCTACTTCCTGTTTCAGTGAATCCTGTTCGGGTGTGCCTCACACGTCCTGAAAAGTAAACATGCCGGCTCATTGATTGCCCCCTGGTGGCTGGCTGCAATATAGGTCATAAACGCCGCCCTCTCGATGTAATCTAATGGGATGTGAGGCAAACTAAATAATCAAATGATATCTCAAATATTTTTTTTTTCTAAAGATGGTTTCCAGCATTTGAGGTAGTTCTTATAATGCTGATTTATGTTCAAGTGTTCGTTTTTCTAATAAGTTTGATTTTATGTAGTTATTTGATGCTATAAAAACAGCGTGTAGTTTATTTATGAATTTGGATTGGAAAAAAATATGGTCTTTGCAACAGAAATATTTTCTCACTAATAAAGTCAAAGAAGTATCTTTTAAGTTAATTAATACATATCCCCAGTTAAACATTTTATGTTTAAGCATAAGGCTAATATCAATACAAAATGTTGATTTTGTCAATTTTGTCCTGAAACAATTTTTCCTTTATTTTGGACTCGTCACTATACTAAACAGTTTTGGGGAAATATTGGTTCATTTATTAAGAATAAGAATAAGCAAGATGTTTCTATTACTTTTAAAGGCATTGTGTTTGGACATTATGATTCTGACTCTAGTAAAAATAATGCTTGTTTTGTTATAAGCTTAATTTTTTATCTTTGTAAATTTCATATTCACAAATGTAAATTTACCAACAACAAACCACAGTTTCTTGTTTTTTGAAAGAATTAAAAAACTAAACACCATTTTGTTATCAGAAAATAAGCAAGCAAGAAGAACTATGTCATTTTGCAATGACTTTAACTTGTATACTGTTATGGATAGTTAAATGTCTTACTCTCATGTTATTATGTTTCTGTCTTTTAGTTGTTGTTTTTTTCCCTACTTTTTCTCTTGTAATCTGTTTTACTTTGTTGATTTCAATTGACATAATGTATCTTCTTGTTATTTGCTGTATTACGTACAAATATCTGTTAAATGTCAACTCTGTATTTTTTTGTGCAATAATAATAAAAAAGAAAAAAAAAAATCAAGATGCTTTGGCTTCTGTGTATAGACCACCAGGGCCGTATACAGACTTTCTAAAAGAATTTTCAGATTTCCTTTCCGACCTGTTGGTTAATTTTGATAAAGCACTAATTGTCGGAGACTTTAACATTCATGTCGATAATACAAGTGATGCCTTGGGGCTTGCGTTTACTGACCTATTAAATTCTTTTGGAGTCAAGCAAAATGTCACCGGGCCCACTCATCGTTTCAATCATACGCTAGATTTAATTATATCACATGGAATTGATCTTACTGATATAGATATCGTACCTCAAAGCGATGATGTTACTGACCATTTCCTTGTATCATGCACGCTGCGTATGACTGATATTAACTATATCGCTCCGCGCTATCGTTTGGGCAGAACCATTGTTCCAGCCACCAATCATTTATTCACAAGTAAACTGCCTGATTTATCTCAACTGCTCTGTGTACCCAGTAATACACAGGATCTAGACAAATTGACTAGCAACATGGACACTATCTTCTCTAATATGTTAGAAGCTGTTGCCACCATCAAATTGAAAAAAGTTAGAGAAAAATGTACTGCGCCATGGTACAACAGTACTACCCATTCTCTCAAGAAAGAAACTCGTAATCTTGAGCGCAAATGGAGAAAAACGAATTTGGAAGTTTTTAGAATTGCCTGGAAAAACAGTATGTCCAGCTATAGACAGGCTCTAAAAGCTGCCAGGGTCGAGCACATCCGCAAACTCATAGAAAATAACCAAAACAATCCAAGGTTTTTATTTAGCACAGTGGCCAGATTAACAAATAATCAGATGCCGCCCGACCTACATATTCCTTTACAGTTTAATAGTAATGACTTTGATTTTTTCACTGATAAAATAGATAACATCAGAAATACAATAACCAATGTAGATTCTACAGCGTCTAATACGTCAATTTCCTTTATCACACCCAAAGAAAACCTGCAGTGCTTTACCACTACAGGACAGGAAGAGCTAAATAAATTTATCAGTACGTCTAAACCAACAACATGCCTATTAGATCCTGTACCCACTAAATTACTGAAAGAGTTGTTACCTGTAGCAGAAGAACCGCTCCTCAATATTATCAACTCATCGTTATCTTTAGGTCATGTCCCAAAACCATTCAAGTTAGCGGTTATTAAGCCTCTTATTAAGAAACCACAACTAGACCCTAATGAACTAGGAAATTACAGACCCATTTCTAATCTTCCGTTTATGTCTAAAATTTTAGAAAAAGTTGTATCTGCTCAATTATGCTGCTTTTTGCAAAAAAATGATATCTATGAAGAATTTCAATCAGGTTTCAGGCCCCATCATAGCACAGAAACTGCACTTGTTAAAATCACTAATGACTTGCTTCTTGCATCAGACCAAGGCTGCATCTCATTGCTAGTATTATTAGGAATTATGGAATTAGTTTCCATTGTTATGCTGATGATACTCAACTATATATCTCAACAAGACCAGATGAAACTTCTAAATTATCAAAGTTAACAGAGTGTGTTAAAAATGTAAAAGACTGGATGACCAATAATTTTCTCCTATTAAATACAGATAAGACAGAGATATTACTTATCGGACCAAAAATTAATACACAAAATCTCTTGGATTACAATTTACAACTAGATGGATGTACTGCTGCTTCCTCTACAGTCAAAAGTCTGGGTGTTATATTAGACAGCAACTTGTCTTTTGAAAATCATATTTCCCATGTTACAAAAACAGCATTCTTCCATCTTAGAAACATTGCCAAGCTACGAAACATGTTACCTGTTTCTGATGCAGAAAAGTTAGTTCATGCATTTATGAGCTCTAGGCTGGACTATTGTAATGCATTGCTAGGTGGTTGTCCTGCATCTTCAATAAACAAGCTACAGTTAGTCCAAAATGCAGCTGCTAGAGTCATTACCAGGTCAAGAAAATATGACCATATTACCCCAATTTTAAAGTCTCTGCACTGGCTTCCTATTAGGTTCCGTATCAACTACAAAATACTACTTCTTACCTATAAGGCCCTAAATGGTTCAGCTCCTGCGTACCTAACTAGTCTTCTACTGCTACAATCATCACGCTCCCTAAGGTCGCAAAACTCAGGACTCTTGGTAGTACCTAGAATAGCAAAGTCCACTAAAGGAGGTAGAGCTTTTTCACATTTGGCTCCCAAACTCTGGAATAGCCTTCCTGATAATGTTCGGGGTTCAGACACACTCTCTCTGTTTAAATCTAGATTAAAGACACATCTTTTTAGCCAAGCATTCACATAATGCATCTCATAATCTTTTACTGCTGTTATATCTGATCAAGTGCACATTATGAATCCTTAGCTTTGGTTGAACAAATCCTTTTGCTTGGTTTGCTTGGTTTGAACAGCAGCTACACTAATTATGTTCCTATTGTTCTCTGTTTCTGCGACGGGATTGACATCCTGTGTTAACTAGGAATTACACAAGCTACAGTCTGGATCAGGAACACCGAAGAAGAGATGATGATGCCAACCCCTTGGAGGACTTTAGATGATATCAGCCCTGAAACACCATACACCACTACAGAATTTTACTACAGTGATTTGATTGCAACATATAATCATTAATGTTAACATTATACAAATTGTACAAACTTTAATTTAACAAACTTTAATTATTGTACAAACTTTAATTTGCTGTTAAGCTGCTTTGAAACGATTTGTTTCGTGAAAAGCGATATACAAATAAACTTGACTTGACTTGACTAATATCCAGTAGCACTAATAGAGAGATACAACCACGGTCAGATGTTAAGAGCAGGTCATTTGTTACTCTAATGAGAGCGGTTTCAGTACTGTGAAAAGGGCAAAATCCTGACTGGAAATCCTCACAGATACCATTCCTCTAAAAGGGGGGCCTACCATAGTGCTGTAGCCCAGGGGCCTCTGGTTATATTAAGGTGCCCCTGACTACTAGTATCATTAAAGAACAATAATTTCCTCATTGTCTTCATCAGATGGCGTGTATAAGGGAAGTTTCCTCCTGCTGTTGTCTCCTCTGTTCTTCTACTTCCTGTTTCAGTGAGTCCTGCTGCACTTCAGATTCTACAGCTGCAGAGAGTCACGTTTCTATTCTTCGATAAATCAATCAATAAAGTTTGTGTTTTCTGGGGACATTCTGCATGATTTATAAGCCCATTTCCTCATAGCGACCTAACAGATGTCCTCACAATGTCAAAATTTACTGGTTTTACTATCCTTGTGAGGATAGTACATATAGTACATTTCGTCCCCATAACATGAGAAATACCAGGCACACACAAACACACACACACACACACACAGTCAAGGTGGACAGCAAAATACTAGCCTTATTGTTCAGTGGATATAGGCAAAGTTGAATTATCACTCATCAGCTATTAAAATAAAATAACATTACCTTCTGAATCTATGTGTAATGAACACAGCCTTCAGGTGCTGATGCAAAAGCCTAAATAGGCACACAACAACGCTCCTAATGCTGTATTTGAGTCCTCACCTATTTTAATGCGATTGCAATGTATTCTAAATAAAAACTTGTTCTGTTCAGCATCATTTCTGGACAGTTTATTCAATGGTCTATTTTCTGTGCCACTATTAATAGCCAAATATGACACTTACAAAGTAATATAATTAATGAACACATTTGGAAAAGAAAGAGTAGCAACTTTTTCTTCTATTTATGTATATATATTTTTACACATATCTAGGTTTTTTGTCTGACCATCAAGTGTCAATTGCTCCCAATGCCAAATGGAAGAAAAAAATGGTAATTTCTAACCACAGAGTGTTCTTTAGAACTTCTGCATAATGATATGATATGTCAGCTCGTAAATATCTGGTCAAGCTAATTTTATATGTGTAATATATATATATATATATATATATATATATGTGTGTGTGTGTGTATAGACTCTTGTCTTGAGACTCTCACAGAAAACACTCCTTACAGAGGCATAACTTGCTCAGTAAGTTGCTTTGAGATGGAGCTCCATCAAGTTAATTTATTACAGTTTTTCTCAGTCGCTTTGGCGCATTTCTCATATCGTCCTTGACATTTGCAAAACAGTGCATTTTCAAAACAATTCATACAAATAGCAAAACACCATGGATTACCTGCAAAAGCCAGTCTCTTGCTCAAAATCCTTAGTTCATCTCTCAAAAATAAATATCTGTGTCAATGAACATGTCAGTGCCATCAGAATGACAAGTCCTTGTGTCATTGTGTACGGAAAAGACAGTCAAATTGCTTAGTTGTTGTTCAACCTGTTTCATGTAAAGACTTGTGCTGTGAACTTATGCCTAAATATTGTGGGGGGTGAGACTATTCAACAGAGACCCATTATAATACATTTTGATCAACATATCATACACAGCTGATAATGCAGGAAACAGCAGAAAATTGTACACAATCATGTGCATGGATGTACCAAAGCATTTGCAAGCTTTTTTGAGGTGCACTAGTGACACAATGATGTGAAGATTGAACAGGTAGCTTTGAAAATTTCAATTGTGATCTGAGAAATTTAAGCGACTGAGAAAAACTGTAAACTTATTTTATACCATGGATTAAGGCACAGGCTTGTGAAGGCTGCAGCCTAGGGGCCCCACGTGTGCAGGGGCCTCAGATTGGCCAAACTACAATTTTTTATTATTTTAAATCAGCGTGATCAAAAAAGCCCCTCTCTGGCCTAAAAGAAACAATAATGAAGGACTTTTTGCAGAGCATCTGATAAAAATAATGCCTTGTATTGTAGAATGCACACTCAGCACAGAGAGTTCACGTGATTGTTAAAACAAAACTGAAAGTAAAAGACATTTGAAAACATTCAAAATCGATTTTAATATTCCGCATTTGAGAGCGATAATTTAGGCTACATAACATATATAAGATGATAAAAGCATGTAGGCTATGTCTATAGCTCTATCATGCATGAAAAAACTGGTCTCTATGCGCTTTGAATATTGAGAGAGTAGCTACTTTTTATTATGGCTGCACATTTGTTTACACTGATTAAGACTAAGAAAGAACTTGTTTTGAACTGTTATTTATACTGTTTTTCAATTTGTGAAAAGGAGTTCAGTCAAGATAAGGGGGTCAAGATAAGCTCATAACTGATGTACAGTTCTAAGGTCTGAAGAGACTTCATGAAATCATACAGGAGAGAAGACTCTTGTTGAGTTTATGAGTTTTATGGTGCTTGAGTGTTGTTGTCTTTTACTGAATGATAATTCACACACAGAAAGTAGAACAGAAATTACATTTATTACAAGATGAATAGTTAAAACAATTCAACATGCACCTGCAGACTATTTTTCAGACTAGCATGTGGTCACTGAGAATTTGTATTGTGTAAAAATGTGTACAAATCTCGCCTCATCTTGTTCTCATGAACCCACTCTTGTCTCTCATCTCTTAAGTGTTGGCATTTACATTCACACATCACATTCACATCCATGCAACAATTACTAAATTACTACTAGATCTGATGTAGTCACATGATTCTGCTCTCAAAATGCACCATATTTATGCATTTAAATTTAAAATTAACAACATTTTCTTATGGGGGACATACCGCAGAAAATCCTGTGGGGACACTGGGAATGTAGGATTGTCTGTCTCCATGTGTCTGCCCCTGAATATGGCTCTCTACAATATTTCTATGAATAGATCTCTGACAGAAACTGCTCTCCCATCAGCCAACCACAGTGTGCATTTAGTAACTATAGTGACATCATCCATAGCAATGAGCAATGAGGTCATCCTCACCCTTACTCTTAGCTCAAGACTTCTCTCTATTCCTTAGTAAAAGTTTGTCTCAGCAGCTTTGCTCATAGGTTTTAAGAGAAAACTCTGTAACACTTTACTAAATGGGTGCACAAATATGCATAACATAATGCTTAACCAGCGTTGGGGAAATTTACAATATTATGCCACACTCTAATCAGCTAATTAACTCAAAACACCTGCAAAGGTCTTTAAATGGTCTCTCAGTCTAGTAGGCTACACAATCATGGGGAAGACTGCTGACTTGACAGTTGTCCAAAAGACGACCATTGACACCTTGCACAAGGAGGGCAAGACACAAAAGGTCATTGCAAAAGAGGCTGGCTGTTCACAGAGCTCTGTGTCCAAGCACATTAATAGAGAGGCGAAGGGAAGGAAAAGATGAGGAAAAGTGTACAAGCAATAGGGATAACCGCACTCTGGAGAAGATTGTGAAACAAAACCCATTCAAAAATGTGGGGGAGATTCACAAAGAGTGGACTGCAGCTGGAGTCAGTGCTTCAAGAACCACTACACAGACAAATGCAAGACATGGGTTTCAGCTGTCGCATTCCTTGTGTCAAGCCACTCTTGAACAACAGACAGCGTCAGAAGCGTCTCGCCTGGGCTAAAGACAAAAAGGACTGGACTGCTGCTGAGTGGTCCAAAGTTATGTTCTCTGATGAAAGTCGATTTTGCATTTCCTTTGGAAATCAGGGTCCCAGAGTCTGGAGGAAGAGAGGAGAGGCACAGAATCCATGTTGCTTGAGGTCCAGTGTAAAGTTTCCACAGTCGGTGATGGTTTGGGGTGCCATGTCATCTGCTGGTGTTGGTCCACTGTGTTTTCTGAGGTACAAGGTCAACACAGCCGTATACCAGGAAGTTTTAGAGCACTAGCTTCATGCTTCCTGCTGCTGACCAACTTTATGGAGATGCAGATTTCATTTTCCAACAGGACTTGGCACCTGCACACAGTGCCAAGAGCTGAAGGCCACTATCAGAGCAACCTGGGCTCTCATAACACCTGAGCAGTGCCACAGATTGAGCGACTCCATGCCATGCCGCATTGCTGTATGTATGTATAATATTATATATATATATATATATATATATATATATATATATACACACACACATACATATATACAGCATCTTTTAAAAAGTTTGGAAGAAAGTTTTTTTTTTCCTGTGCCACTGATAACAGTCAGTGTTGGGGAAAGTTACTTTTAAAAGTATTGTATTACAATATTGAGTTACTCCTGAAAAAAATTAATTTATGTAAAAAAATATGTTATGTTACTTTTGTTTTACTTTTTAAATCTGGGCAGGGCTTGATTGTTTGTTTTTAATATAAAAAGTTCTATTTTTGTCAAATGTAAAAGCCTTTTCACACGAAAAGCCTAAGGCTAAGAGAAAAGTAAATTTACGTCTGTAGACCACAGAAGAAAAAATGTCAATTGTCAAAAAAAGGAAAACAAATGTTAGATTATCTTGAGTAATTTTTGCTTATTAGCATTGATGAAATGAATCACTGAAGGATGGCAGCAAAGACAATGGTTAATAAAATGTGATTAAAATTATTTAATTTTTTCAGGTTTGCATCATATTCTGAGTTGAATTTCACTGTTTTTATTCATTCTGAGGAATACTGAATGTGTTTGTGAGTGAGATTAATTAATGCATGTTCACATTTGTTCTAGAACAAAAGTAACATCTTACATGGAGACAGGAGGAAACACTAATATTCTCAATGTTACTCAGAAAACAGGATACAGGTTCAGTTTATTTGAAATACTTCTGCTCTGACAGATATGCAAAATAAATCTCTTTTCAAGCTACTGTGTATGGACCGCAAGGGCCATAAACAGATTTCCTAAAATAATTAGCAGATTTCCTCTCAGACCTTGTGGTGAAGTTTTATAAATTGTCAGAGACTTTAACAGGGCTGAGCCCTGACTGCTTTTACAGCTTGTCTATGTTTGCACATATACTGTTTTTCCACGCAATTCTAAAAACGTACAAGTTAGTTTTTCTCCATTTGTGCGTTAATTTTTTTCTTGAGAGAATGGGTAATACTGTTGTACCATGGCACAGTATGTTTTTCAGGATACTAACAGCTAACAGAATGTGTTAAAAATGTAAAAGACTGGATGACCAAAAATTTTCACCTATTAAATTTGGATATTTAAAACAAATATGTGACCCTGGAACACAAAACCAGTCTTAAGTCGCTGGGGTATATTTGTAGCAATAGCCAAAAATACATTGTATGGGTCAAAATTATCAAAAAAACAAAAAAAAAAATGTATGCCAAAAATCATTAGGATATTAAGTAAAAATCATGTTCCATTAAGATATTTTGTAAATTTTGTATCGTAAATGTATCAAAACTTAATTTTTAATAAGTAATATGCTTTGCTAATTTGGACAACTTTAAAGGCAATTTTCTCAGTATTTTATAAAAATAATATCAGCCAAATATTGTCAGAAATATTTCTAACAAACCAACTTCAGAAACAAAAGTTTATTCAACTTTCAGATTATATATAAATCTCAATTTTGAAAAATTGACACTTACGACTGGTTTTGTGGTCCAGGGTCATATGACTTATTGGGCCAAAAAACAGTACACAGAATCTCTTGGATTACAATCTGCAACTAGACTAATGTACTGTTACTTCCTCTACAGTCAAAAATCTGGGTGTTATATTAGACAGCAACTTGTCTTTTGAAAATCTCCCATGTAATAAAAACAGCATTCTTCCATCTTAGAAACATTGCCAAGCTACAGAACATGTAGAAAAGTTAGTTGATGCATTCATGAGCTCTAGGCTGGACTATTGTAATGCACTGTTAGGTGGTTGTCCTGCATCTTCAAGAAACATGCAACAGCTGCTATAGTGTCTTTACCAGGTCAAGAAAATATGATTATATTTTCCCAATTTTAAAGTCTCTGCACTGCCTTCCTATTAGGTTCCATATCAACTACAAAATATTACTTTTAACCTATAAGGCCTTTAATGGTTTAGCTCCTGCCTACCTAACTAGTCTTCTACCTCGTTACAATCATCACACTCCATAAGATCGCAAACCTCTGGACTCTTGGTAGTACCTAGGATAGCAAAGTCCACTAAAGGAGGTAGAGCTTTTTCATATTTGGCTCCCAAACTGGCAATAGCCTTCCTGATAATGTTGGGGATTCAGACACACTCTCAGATACATCCCTTTAGCCAAGTATTCACATAATGCATCTCATAATCTTGTACTGCAGTTATATCTGATGCACATTATTATTATTCTTTAGCTTTAGCTTCTTTTGCATCGTTAAAAGCACTATACAAATAAAGTTGAATTGAACTGAATTATATATTTTAATATGCACAGGTCAGAATAAGCATGTTGTTAGACTTTTTACATAATTATTGTGTTACACTGAATGACAAAGTAACATTATTTCAACCAAATTCTGACATTTTATTCTCCGAAAACTTGAAACCTTAAAAGTAGACACTGTACTTATATTTAATGTGCTTACTAAGCACATAAAATCACTTTTGTAACTTTCTTTTGATGTGGACATCTTAACATCTTGGACCCATAAAAATCTTATATAGATAATTTTGATAAACGCAATAAAAGACGCTGAAGCCGTTAGCTAACACGACATTTAAAAGGTACTAGAGTTTATAATACATATTAATACAGATAATATTATTATTATTATTATTAATATTATTAATAATACATATTAAAAACACAAATCAACACATTCTTAGCTGTGAAAATTTCTCTAATTTCCTGAAGAATTTAAATGGTGGCAGTTTTTACAACCAAATTTTGGCATCTTCTTCTTCTTTTCTTTCAATAGCGGTTGGCAAACCCACTTAAAGGTGCATTTCCGCCACCTACTGGACTGGAGTGTGGATCATGATGGAAATTAGTGACAGATTCACATTAATAATGCCTATCAAATCAACAAAAATGACAGAAATTTTAATTTGCTAAAGAAAAATCAAGACACACTCCACACAGTGTTACTATATTAAAAACTTCAACACTTTAAGAGACCAATAAATAAATAAATAATTAATAATAATAAAGCAATGACCAAATATAGCAGAATCAACTAATAGAATGTCAGTCACCTCAAATACAATGAATCACTTTTATTCAGAAACAATTGGTACTCATTGGAAAACAGTAGTAGTTAATATGGATGCTTATTATTATGAGTTGAGAGCAAATTTATCACCATTTTTTCTTCCAGTCTCTCTTGATCAAGACAGACCTGTTGTTCTGTTGTGACAGAGAAATTCAAAGATGAGGTAAGAAATTCTCAACTCATATACAGAGAATAACCTGTAGAAATCACAATATCGATCCTGGCATTGTGTTTTTTTTCTTTAGTAAGCTCATCTAGATGACAGCTCTTCAAGTCACTTTCAGTTCAGTCAATGATTCAGAATGAGACTGGAATACAAAGGTGTTTTTACCTGAAATGGTAAGTTTCTTGTTCAAGAGCACAATGGTCAGTGTAGCACATCATAATACAAATTTCAGACAATATGGTGCAAATGCAAAAATTAATAAAAAAATAAAAAATAAATAAAAAATAAATAAAAATCCAGTTACTTCATGAATAATTGCCTGATTCAGACCCATGAAGAAAATCCAACAAATAATTTTACATTTTGTTTTAATACTGCACTTTTGTTTTGTTTAGTTTAAAATGTATTTTAATTTGCTTTACACTGTGTGCTGAAGTATCAATATATGGTGGACATTTCTGCTTCTGATTACAGTATCTGATGGAAATGATTCATGGTCAATATTTGTTACTGTAGGAGCATTTCAGGAGTATTTCATCTTAAATGCACTGTTGTATTTATTGCACATATTGGGAGGAAAGGTGTACTGAATGTTATTAACAGCATTTTCACACACAGTTAACTGATACAATCGCTTTTTGTGGGCTTTTTAAAGTTTCTTTTGTTTGTTTAAGTAAGTTAAGTACTGATTATTGCTCTGTATGTTTCTTGTGTTATTCTTGCTCTCCTCAGTTTTTATGGTTGGTGCTGATGTTTTAGGTTTGAGAGGTTTTTCCATCTTTGTGGTACAGGTAGAAAGGAGAAGACAGTGTGTCAAATCTCGAATTGCTGGGTCACAGATATCATAAGCTCAGATAAATGCATGAACTCATAAGATGAGAGAAGTTGAATGTCATTTACAGTATTGAGTATTGCCCTCTGCTGGAGATCATCGGTATTACAGCAGATCAACAGCTGAGAGCAAAATAGAAGAGGTTTTTCTCAGTTATGAGAACTATAATTGTAGTGAATATCATAAGAATTCATCATTATTAAACATTAATGAAGTATGTTCTTAGACAGGACAGCTGCTTATCCTCTCATAATTATTCACAAAACAAAGTGAGCTTCTTTTAATTAAACTTCATTTAAGGGGGTCATTGAATGGGTAGAGAAAAGATCATTTGTATGTTTATTTGGTTTAATGCAATGTGTTTACCTGGTTTAAATAAAAAAAAAATCGCTCTATTTTGCTCATATTTTATATTATTTTATGCCCTCCCCGCCTTTCTGAAACGGGTCGATTTTGACACAATTCACTGATGAAAATCATCGAGGTGTGCTCTGATTGGCCAGCTGTATCGTGCGTTGTGATTGGCCGATTACTCGGAAATGTTACGCCCCTTACAGTATGTGGAATCCCATCCTCCCGAGCAATTGACAGGTGATAATGTCGACTGCATTACCTTATCAATTCGAGCCCGAATCTGATCCAGAAAATGCAGAAGACCAAGCTGATCAGTCAACTCGGCCAGCGCGACTTGTTTAAAACGTAGCAGACTAGTAAGGTTTTACTTTACAAATAACTATTACACCGTGTCTACACCTGACGCGACATTCGTCGCAACGCAACAGCAAAAGTCTGTGAACAGACCACTGAAAAATATTTGAAATGTGTCAACACGTCATAAATATAAAGCAGCAGCAGTTTTATATCCGACATTTTGTGTCGCGTCACGCCGCTCGCGTCTGGTGTAGACACGTTGTTACATTTAACAGCTCACTAACGTTATATGTAATCACTTCAATATACTGTATATATGACATTACAAGAACTTTCAACACTGTATTTATTTTATCATTAACTGAAGAAATATAATAGGAAAAAAGCATACTGTTGTATTCTTATCATTTTTGTTTAGGTGCAAATGTACAAACTGTATTCCTTTAGGCGGTGTTAGGCAAATCGTTACCACATGCTGACGTAGATACTTGGGGGTGTGTTAGACCCAGTCGTTTTAGGGGGGTGTGGCAGACTCCTAACTTTAATAAAGAATATCTCTTTGAATTTGAGACTTTAGTCTTTGCAACTTTACAGATCTTCTTTATGCACCAAGAGCTTGTAACAGTCCAAAGAGAAAGGAAAACTTGAAAACTCATTCAATGACCCCTTTAACCATCATTTTTCAAAATCCATTTACACGGAAATTAGAACTGCATAAATAATGTCATGAGAATAATAACATTTTGAATTTTGAAATATGAAATGTTGGGAAAAATTAGACACTATATATATGAATTATGAAACTAAACCCGCCAGTAGGAGGCAGCAAGTTGTAATAACTGAATCATTCAATTGTTTCACTTTTAAGGACTTTTATTTACAGTTCCCAGTTTTATGACATAGAAACTAATAAATATAGTCAAAGGAGTAAATGTATATTCTGATCAGCCTTTTGATTTTAATCCAACAAATAATTTTACATTTAGTTTTAATAGTGCACTTTACCCAAATGGCAGATCAACTATATATTATATATATAAAAGCTGTAAAAGCATGGTAATGTCTAATGGTGGACACTTCTGGTTCTGATTAGTATCTGATGGAAATGTTTCATGGTGGTTTGTTACTAAAGGTGTATTTCTGTGCATAACAGTCATGTTTGATTCCTTTATTTAAATTATAATGCATTTAAAATTTTAAATAAAATTGCAGAGCATATATAATATCTTTGAAATTAACTAAATCAACTACAGATATTATTTTTACACTGAAAACTGCAAAGAAGGGCTTTGGCTCTGACACTGTGGGTTATGGAGAGAGAAAAGTCTGAGGAATATGTGAGAATTTACAGTAAATCATCTTCTCTTGTGGAGTTCTAGTGGTTGCTTTGCAATCGTGTGTTTTGTATGAAGCAGAAACGTTATAGGCCTATTATATACCCAAGGCAATTAATTAATTAATTCATTAATTAAACAAACAAACAAACAAATTACATGCTCAGCTGATATGAAGAATAGAATTTAAATCCTTCTAAGAAAGCCCTTTCTAGTCTTTCTGGGTTGTGTTGTGCAATTCATTAGTCTGTTTTTTTTTTTTTTTTTTGATGAAAAAAAAAAGATGAAATGTAGTTGCAATGGACAAAAGGTTTCACAAAAGCTTCTTTGTGGCAAAGGAAGTTTCTTCAGATTATCAAAATGTATTTTTTTTTGGTTCTTTGTGGAACCAAAAATGGTTCTTCCATGGCATCGCTGTGAAGAACCTTTTAAAGCACCTTTATTTTTAAGAGTGTATGCTTTGGGACACACTTTTTCTGATCTCACATACTATTTAAGACGGATAGTATGAACGCTGGGACGCAGGGCAACACTGAGCCAAGTCCCTCAAATTGGGACGCAGCTTAACATTTATCTAGAGGAGAAGACTGGCAATAATAAGACAGACCAAATATATCTGATGTGTGATTTCTTTTTTTTTTTTTTGCCCAGCCCTATAAAAGCCCATCTGAGAAGACATTTCTGCTGCATTGACAAATTAACACAATATCAGACTATAGTTTACTCTCTACTTACAACTTGTTTTTGCCATTTGTAACAGCTACAGAATGTTATAACAATCATTTGGATAATGCTTAAAACTGCATTTATCAGCAGGTGGCAGCAGATGATCTTTTGTACACTAGAAAAACAACACTTTTGCATTTGCTGACATCAAACACTTACTGCAGACTACAGTGCAAACTTTCCTTTCAGAGTTGTGTTGTATTCATATAATTGTATTTATCACTGCCATGTTATTATTATTATTAGAATAAATGATGATGATGATGATGATGATGATGATTATGAAGATGATGACAGATAAACTCATGTACTATACAGAATTACAATACTGCAAGACACTCAAAATCACAGACATAAAAAATAATAATAGATTCTGTTTTCTTGCACCAAAAGATCTCAGGCGACGGAGAAAGTAAATTCTTTGCATAGTCTTTTTACAAATACTATCTATATGATCTTTCCAGGATAGTTTATTATCTATCCTTACCCCTAAGTACTTGTATGTCTCCATCTGTCTGATCCTCTCTTCATGTATAATAACTGAATGACTTTCCCAGTGTGTCTAAAATGTACAGGATAAAAAAATAGGCCTATAAATATAAAAAAGGTTTGAAGCAAAGTTTATGAAACGTAGACAGAAGGAATTTGTCAAAAATGTAAAATGACATTTTAAGTGACAATTTAAATTGCTGTGACAATGTGACAATTTCTTTTAATTACTTTAATTACCAACACTTTTAATGGCTGCTTTTCTGAAATAAGACTAGAGGTCCCTTTGCCTCAATAAAGGGTCACACTGGCAAAAAGGTTTCCCAAATCCAATGCTGAAAGCAAGCGTTTTGCTTCTTTAATGTCATTGTATATTTTTTCATAAAGCACTATCAATCATGAAAATTTGTGAATTGTGCTTTAAGCGGAAAATCATAGACTGTAAAATAAATAATTAAATAAAAAAGCTTAAAATAATACAGAATGATGGAATCAAATGAGACCAGATTTGCTGAAATTTCAATTTCCTTTCGGTTTGTAACAGTAAATGTCAAAGGACCCCACAAAGGTTTCTCAGTTAACCCGCCCCTTTCTGAACAGATATAAAAGTTATGAAAGCACAGTTATTTCATTCTGTTCCTGACACAAGATGGATCTGCGCATCTCTGTTGTTGTTCTTCTCATTTTCCTCACTGGAGGTACAAAAAACAGCAAGTATTGAATACTGTATTATCTGGTATGCATAGAGAGCTCACTAAATGTCTGTCTCTGTCTTTAAGGAAACTCTCTCAAGTGTTACTCATGTATGCCTGATCTGACGACGGGTGCCTGTAAAGCAAAAGAGGAGACATGTGGAGGTGGACTTTCCAAATGTGTGAGCATTACAGCAGAGCAATATGTTGGTAAGTCCAGTATGATGTGGAAATCTACAGTCGTAGTTTACTGAAAATGACAATATGCAGCAAAAGTATGTTCATCTCATCACAATTGCAATTTTTTTTTTTTGCAAGAGGAATACTGAATCATTCTCCTATTACTGTATATGGAGATTTATGGTTTTTTTTCCTTTTTCTTATTTGCAGGTTCCAATAAGATGACTGTCACAACTAAAAATTGCGTAAGTACATGTGAATCTGGGACCCGAAAGCTCCCGACTGGAGGGACAGTAACTGTCAATTGCTGTGACACTGATCTCTGCAATGCAGCAGGTATTGTGCTTGATATGATCATGTGATCATTTACATGTTTCCCCACACAATGACTACTACAATAATATAAAGTTTGTTTATAAAAAGCAAAATAGTACATTTTAGAAGTGCAAAGCTAGAGCGCCATTAAAAGTCTAGTGCTTTCCTTTTTGTACAGAACTGATTGATTGAGAAACTACAAATGTAATTACTATAATTTCCTCATTCTCTTCATCAGATGGCGTGTATAAGGGAAGTTTCCTCCTGCTGTTGTCTCCTCTGTTCTTCTACTTCCTCTTTCAGTGAGTCCTGCTGCACTTCAGATTCTACAGCTGCAGAGCGTCACATTTCTATTCTTCAGTAAATAAATAAATTGATAAAGTTTTGAAATGCTTAGAAACAATATGACTATCTGAAATGAGGAAATATATTGAGAAACTAAATTGTATTGGTCTGTGTCAGCGCTCCTTTTCCTTACCTTCCGTTTGTCGGAGAAATGATCCAGCTGAATGGCTCAACGTGAAATACCCTGAAATCTACAACTATTTGTGTCCATAAACGCTTGTTTTTTGGGTCAATAGCTTATAAAAACATAGTTCTGTGTTTTTTGGCTTGTTTACTGTACAACTTGTCACATAGCAACTTTTAGACCTTGTTCTGTTTTTTGTTTTTTTTTAGGTCAAACAGTAGTTTTCATCAGTAATTGTACTTTTTTGAGTAGCCCTAGTTTAAAAATTGGGTACTTTTACTTAAGTACATTTTAAGTGATGTATCGTTACTTTTACCCTGCTCTTTTCCCTCCTTTTGTGCTTATGTAAAGCCTATCTATGACAAGCAATACATTTCTCCACCCCAATCATCCTTGTCATCGTCATTTATTAACAACTCACTGAAAATTCTAAAATGGGTACATAACCCAGCGGGCACCTTGACATCAATTTGACGTCAAATATTAACCAAGATTTGATCAGGTTGATATATAACATTATTTTGAATTCACCTTGGATGGCAATTTCTTCCAGTGGTTATTGGGAGAAAATAGGAAGTTAATCCCACAATTAATGTGTATGTAGGTCAATATGTTTGACGTTCAATTGACATTAAAATGATGTCATGTTTAAGGCATCAAATTGATGTCATATTGACATCAAATTGACAAAGGTTTGGTCATTTAGCATTTTTTTTTTTTTTTTTTTTTACTTTACATTGGGTCTAATTTTTCAAACAGAAAAAAAAAACATTTACATTTCTAGTCTGAAGGACAAAACAGATTCTACAGATTCATTCTACAAAAATATTAAGATTTCCTTTCAGTATCTAGATCACAGACTGTGAAAAGATGCAATACATGCAGTAAGATAAAATAAAATGAAATTAAATATGCAATACCCAAAATGTTCACTGCTGTTTAATGCCACACCACATTGAGTTCTGTCAATCAAGTCAAAGCCATGGCAGTCTTAAGACGAGCAGCCTCGTTATATCAGGTGGGTAAATGTGTTGACATTAAATTAATGAACACCTAGAGGGACACTTACAGTGTTACCAGTAATTTACTCTAAAAACCTTTTGATATGTCTAACAGCGTGGGTTCTTCCACAATTCCACAATTTGCATTGCACAACATCAGAAAGATCAGGCCTTTTCTAACAGAGCAGGCTACAATTTTTTTTTGTCCAGGCCTTGTTATTTCCAGGCTGGACTACTGCAATGCTCTTCCAACGTGATCTCATGATAATTCGTATGTATTTTACGTAAAATGTGGTTCTACAAAACGTACATTTACTTACGTTTTTTAAGACACTAAAACGTACAGTACTGATGTATTTACCGTATCTAAACGTACAAATACTTAAGTATTTTTATCATTTCAACGTACAAAACTGACGTTTTGACAACAGCTAGAATCCTTATGAATATTGAAATCGCGCCATTAATTTCATTATTATTCTTGTTTTAGTTGTCATACCAATGGCCTTGTTTTCAATTGCATTATTAAATAGATTAATCGTTTACTTCATATGAAATTAGTACATTTCATACTGTTCTGTGATTTCCACTGCCAGTTCGTTTCCAAGAATAGGTCTACACAATGTTAAACAAGACTGCACTTTAAACCCTTAAAATAATAACATTTCTGCAACATTAACGATTCATGAATGTAATTTTTTTTCCGTGGCAGGACACAAAAGGCGTCTTTTCCGATATGCTGTGGCTAACAATAGAACCATAAAATACACACGCATTTGAAACAATTATATTTGTGCGCTGTAATCCAGATCTTCAGAATCCATACGACTGTGAGGAACAGACCCAAATTCAAGATCTTCATCTCCATCCCGAGCAGCGAGTCCAAATAGCAACTGAAATAAACCCGCGCTGAAGTGCATTTTAAAATTCAAATATTGCCGCATTTAGAAACGACAGGTTTTACTGCAGGAAAAACAATGAGACCAGGCTGGCTCATACACCGCCTGTGTCTCTTTTGCAGTCTAGGTGTAGCCAATATACTTTTGTACTTTTAAATATATACTGCTATATACTGTGCACAGCGCTTCATCTTTTTATATCATGAAATTTTGGCTAGATATATTAAACAACAAGAAACAAAACACAGATCTCCATCATTTGATAGTAAAACACCTCATTAACTGATTGTCAGAAAATATTAAGTGTAAGTGTCTGATCATATATAAAGCCAAAATACAAATTCTGATAATGCATTGTTTAATTATTGGAAGGAAGAAATTGTGTTTTTTTTTTTTTTTTTTTGTGCTTAGTGGTGTGCTGTAGGATTTTCTACTAATCAAATCTGTGCTGCCCATTATTGTTTGACATTGTCTTCTAACAGCTTATTTTACCTGTCCTTGTTCCTAGATTTCCTTTTATAGTCAGGTTTCCTGTTCTTGTTTAGTTGATTGTTTGATTCCATGCACCTGTTCTGTTAATTACCCCCTCGTATATTAGTTCCTGCCTGTTCAGTCTTCCTTCAATTGGTCTACTTTTTTAATTGTTTGTTTACTTTTGCTTTCTCTTTCTGTGTTTGAAATTCCACTTTGGTAAATAAAGAAAGCAAAACAGAAAAGTATTGCCTAGTTTGGCTTTAAATTCTAAATGATTTAATCAGAGATAATCGTTTAAGTCAGTGGTTCTTAAAGTGTGGTGCGAGTATCACTAGTGGTACTTGGAAGAATCACTAAATTAAATATAAATGAATTTTAAAGAGCAATGCATTTTAATTTAATCTTTGAGTAAAGTTTTGGTAACACTTTTTTTAAAGGACCAATTCTCACTATAAACTAGTGTGCATATTACTATCATATCAGCATACTAATGCCTTATTCTGCATGACTATATTTTATATATTAACTCTAAAGTGTTTAACTGCCTTACTAACTATTAAAAAGCAGCTTCTATTTTGAGGCAAAAGTTGCAGTCAATAGTGAGAATTGCTCTGTCCATTTTTTGTTTACAGTTTGATCTGCCCCACTTTTCTGTAAGACCGAACAGTAAAGGTTTGATAAATAAAATAAGTTTTAATAACTTAAAAATTGTAAAAAGCTCATTAGTCTCAAATTTTCTGCGTCATGTGTACTTTTTTTTTTTTTTTTTAAGTTTACAGTGCTCAACCGCTTTAATTTATTTTGTCATAACGTGATCCCGCCTGACGTCACTTCCATGCACTTACAACCAACGTGCTCACTCATCTTCACCTTCATCTTCGTCATTTTGATGCGCTTGCCTCGGGTCGTTTTTAAGTCGAGAAAGGTTGAGAAAATATAGCGAAAAAGGAGATTTCACAGAGGCAGTTCCTGTGAATACTTTTGACACGACACGCGTTGTAGCATGCAGTAATTTCACGAAGATCATCGGACAAAGTTTTACTCCGTTTTGACCACGCTGTCGATTTTGGTTTTGGAAGCATTAATCCGGTAAGTAATCTGTTAACACTACATTTTACTGTCGTTTTACAATTATCTGCAAGCTTGGTGTCTTGAAAGCGGATTTATTTTATGCCTTTACAAGTAAATGTGATGTGCATCGCAGACTAGTAAACCGGTAATCATTTAATTGGGACATGACATTAACATGGAATAATCCTTGTTAAACAGTCATAGTTGGGATTCGCATAAAAAAAGAAAACTAAAGATTGTGGTGACGTAACGTTACAATTGATTATGTTATGGTGCAAATGACAAAACAACAGACGTGCGTGTGCTAGAGCAGGGGTTTTCCTGCATAGAAAAATTGGCGGCACACACTTTCTTTTAGCCGTTAACCACTCTCTTCAAACATGCAGCTGTTCACCCACGTTCACAGACGTGTGGTTTCAGTTCTCCCTATATTTTTTTCGTAAATATACATCTTTTGGAACGAATTCGTCGGCTTGGTACATTTACCTGAGTGTCAATGTTAAAGCACAGATTAAAACAAGCTGCCTTTATTATTTTTTTTTTTATTATTTAAGTTATATGCATGTTTTACTTTTTTTACGGAGTTTGTTATTTTGACTTTTATTGTACCACAGGGATAAATGCATTACATAATGTGCAGAAGTGCTTGTGTTGTTAAGATGATACATTTCTGTTTTGGTATTTAGCTTTTAATACTTTAAAAAGCAGACTGTATACTGATGTGTTTTTTGGGAACATTGCAGCCTGACTAACTTTTGAATGTTTCTTTTTTTCCGGTTAAAACTGAAGCATCTGGCCAACAAACAGAGTTTTCAGTGCAGTATGTTGAAAAACTATTAACAACAATGGACACATTGCAATATAGTGACTAAAATGTGAATGAGGACAGTGTACATAGAACCATTTAAGCAAAAATCCAATGGCTTGGAGGTGTAAACTTTGTGCTGCTGCCTTTGATAACAGGGCACATGTACTGGCACATTATCGTTTACATCATAGCAGTGTTTCCTCAGTCAGTCCATTACCATGTGTCCATGATGACTGGTATGGATGGAAGAACAGCCTAACATTTAAGATGGGCAACTACCGCACAAAGTTAAGTCGTGCTGGATCTCAGGAAGTTGCTGTAAATTCTGGAAAGAGGAGTAAAAACAACCCCCAAAAAGATGCCCCCCACACGAACATCAAAAGACCAAAAAGGGCGGAGATTAATTTCCTTCCAAATTTCCCAAGAGGTGAAGATGCTTCAAGTCTCGAACAACAAAGACAAAAAATTATAGATGAAGTTCAGATCACTGACAAAAATCTTGTCTTGATCACAAAGTTGATGGACAGCACTTTTGCTTTGCGACGCAAAGAGATCGTCTGTAATGAGCTACCAGTTAATGAAATCCTGGAACGATGGCCTGCTCTTAAATTAGAGTCGCAGGTAAAAATATTTTCTTTATTATAACTATTCAAGATCTTTACATTTAATAGTTTGTTGTGGTTGTGTTGAATGTTCATTGTGTAAGTTTCTTTTTGTAAATGTTTTTACAGATCTGTGCTGAGTTTCACAGAGTGACAAATGTCAACCTAAAGAATCGTTTCTTTGCTCAACTGGACCAACATACCCCCCGGCTTCAGAGCCTGTTTCGGAAAAAAGCTTCTCGAACAGGAAAAGCTTCTGAACTGCTGGATCAGCTCTTCAAGATTTATGACCTCCAGGTCAGTTAGTTACAATTCTTAAAGGGATACTCCACCCCAAAATGAAAATTTTGTCATTAATCACTTACCCCTATCGTTCCAAACCCATAAAAGCTTTGATCGTCTTCGGAACTCAATTTAGGACATTTTGGATGAAAACCGGTAGCTTTTTCCCATTGACTGCCATAGAAGTTAAACTGTCAACGTCCATAAACATATGAAAGGCATTGTCAAAATAGTCCATCTGTCATCAGTGATTCAAATATAATTTCATGAAGCTACGGGAATACTTTTTGTACGCAAAGAAAACAAAAATAACAACTTTAGTCAACAATTGTCATATGTTTAAGGACCTTGACATTGTAACTCTCATGACAGTCAATGGGACAGTCAAAAGCTACCAGTTTTCATCCAAAATATCCTAAATTGTGTTCCGAAGACGATCAAAGCTTTTATGGGTTTGGAACGACATCGGGTAAGTGATTCATGACAATTTTCATTTTGGGGTGGAGTATCACTTTAATGCCTGGTAAAGCTGCTTATTTATCTTTAGTTGATCTCTAATGGTTGACTCAAGAATAGTGTTGTGAGGCAATACTGATTAGCATCCATACTGAATGATTTTTTTTTTTTCTGACACTGAAAGGATCAAGTTGATGTCCATGTTAGACGTGCTGCGGTACTCCGGGCTCTCCCTTCGTATATGCATGAGAGTGATGTCAGCTTTTTCAAGATGTGGGATGTAAGTGTGTATATTCAATGTCTATAGTTTATTAAAATAATTGCTGTCACATTTGAACTCACCTATGATATGATTGTGATCTAATAGATATGCAGATTGTGAGTGTTTTGTTTTGTTTGTTTGTTTTTTGGACTGTCCTGGTATTTGACGGCAGGTATTTGGCGTCATCTTTAAGATGAATTTTAGTAATGGGTAATTGTTTCTCTTGTTGTCTTTAGGTGGAGCAGTCTGATGAACCGGACATCAATGATGTACCACTTGGGCTCCTCCTAAGCAATCAGACATCATCAGATGCCTGTTTTTTTCTGCCCAGAGAGGATTGCAGTTCTGATTGAGGATAACATTGTTATTGAGTCCTCCACACTGGCTGATGCATTCATCATTCTCTTTGCACTTACATACATCCTGCACCTTAACTATTCAAAACAACTGCTCAACACATTTGACTTCGTCCAGAAGGTCTTGATGGGTCTTGAGGATGGAAAGTTGAGGCCTAGAGTTATGAGTCTGAAAAATGACCTGTTGGCAGTACTGTAAGCACATTTGTTTTTCTTGCTGTGCAGATGGGTTTTATAGATATTGTTCCTGAAGTTTTAATGTGTTAAAGTTGAATGAAAGCCTGTTTTGTACATTTTATACTTGTGTATGTTTGTGTATCTAATACATATATTTGTATTGACAAATATTCTAAATGTGTGCTATGTTGTGACAACAAAAATGTGAAAAATGACTTAAAATAGTTTAATCTCTTTAATGGTAACTTTCTCATGCTATTTGTTTAGTTGTATTTTCTGAATATTTGCAATGTCACACCATAGAGCACATTTACAAATATAATACACACATGTAGTTTTGAAATTGTGGAATGTTGTGGTTGCATTAGGCATTTGCACATAAGGTTAAATGATGGCTTGCTTGCAGCAGACAATTGCACACTGCCATACTGTTGCCTTTTTTTGCATATTATACATCTTACACAATTGTTGTATATTGTAGTAGTTGTAATGTTAAATGCTCTTTGACAGACTGAAGGTTCGAATAGGATACTTGCACACTGGTGTGACAAAGAGATTCTGTATCTGTTTACATTGTAGTGCACAAACTTCAGCTTTTTTTTGCATACGTAACAAAGGTTATTTAGAAAGTTTACACACGGCACATTCATGTTTGTGTATTTTGTATTGGTTTACATTGCAATAATATGCGATATTGCAGATATTTCAAGAACTTCTTATTTGGTTAATAAATAAGTTACTTGCACTGAAGTCTCCTTGTGGTTATTTTTGCCATATTGAAAATGTAAAGTTTTTTTTTTTTATTATTTTAGGAGGATTATAATTGTAGGACTGTGTCCCCAATTAATGTAAAAAAAGTTAACAAAAAATTAACAATTTGATTAGTAAGAATGTAAATATTTAACTTTAAAACTAATGAAAATATTCAAGTTATCTGTACTTGATATGAATATGTACTGTAAACTCAAAATACCTAGTTAAAAATTAACATTATATGGTAACAGACACTTAAAAAAAATATATTTTATAGAACTTAAAAAAATTAAGGTAACTTAAAAATTTCGATGTAATCTGTTTCAACTATTTTTTTGAGTTAAGTGAACTTGTCGGGTTTTACAGTGTGCAGGATGTAACATACTCTCTAGAAACTGTTAAAAAAAAAAAAAAAAAAAAAAAACTGGATATAAAATTGTCGTTTAAACTCAAACCAATAAAGCTTTTTCTTCTTTTGTTAGCAGAAAATCTGCAAACTGTTCTCAGAAATCATGTGTTCTCAAGTCCACACACTTATTTATTTAATATAATTGCAACATTTTCCCATTATATAATTGCACAGGCTGACATTGCAATTGAGCCACGATTAATCGTGCAGCACTACAACAGAACAACTTGGATATAGGCAAAGCTGAATTATCACTCACCAGCAATTAAAACATAATAACATTGCCGTTTCAAAGTGGGTCCTGCCTTCTGAATGTTTGTGTAATGAACACATCCATCAGGTGCTGAAGCAAAAGGCTTGGGACACAAAAAGGATCGCTGTGTGTTCTAGATATAAACTTGTTCTGTCGAATCAGACAGTTTATTCAATGGAATAATATTATTTAATACCAGTGGTGGCTCCGGGATTTTTTTTGTTGGGGGTGCTAAAAACCAATTCAATTTAGAGAATGTAATGAATGCCTAATATATATACACAGCATCTTTGAAAAAAGCACATTTTACTTTTTAGTTTTTTTCTGTACCACTGTTAATAGTCAGTGTTGGGGAAAGTTGCTTTTAAAAGTAATGCATTACAATATTGAGTTACTCCCTAAAAAAAGTAACCAATTATGTTACTTTTTATGGAAAGTAATGCGTTACGTTACTTTTGCGTTACTTTTTAAATCTGGGCAGGGCTTGCTTGTTTGTTTTCAATATAAAAAGTTCTATTTATGGCTAATGTAAAAGCCTTTTCACACCAAAAGCCTCAGGCTTAGAGAAAAGTAAATTCAGTAATTTTTGCTTATTAGTGTGGATGAATTGGATCATTGAAGGTCGGCAGCAAAAACTGTTTAATAAAATGGGATTAGATACATAAAGGACATTTGTATTATTTAACATATTTAATTATTGCTGGTTTGCATCATATTCTGAGTTGAATTTTACTGTTTTTATTCATTTTGAGGAAAACTGAATCAGGTTTTTTTTTGTGATTAAGATGAATTAATGTTCACATTTATTCTATAAGTAACATCTTACTCAACATGGGAACAGAAGAGCTTTTAATCAATAAATGAGGGGGTGAAAAGTAACTGGCGTTACTTATTTGAAAAAGCAACTCTGGATATTAGAAAAAAGTAATGCGTTTACTAATTACTTGGAAAAAGTAATATTATGTAAATGTTGTTACTTGTAATGCATTACTTCTAATAGTAACTTCTAATGCCGACTGCCAAATATGACACTTACAAAGTAATAAAATTTATGAACGCATTTGGAAAAGAAAGTAGTGATTTTTCTTTTGTTTATTTATTTATTTATATAGATATATATTTTTTACACATATCATAAAACATGGTAAATTCCAACCAGTAGTTACAAGTTCAGTAAAGCAATTAAGTGACTTACATTTTAGACATAATATTACTAGTTTTTGCTTAATTTTTCTAACGGAAATAGTTTCAAACAAGGATCACAGCACCGTTTTGCATCTCTGAGCCATGGACGGTATTTACTTATTAAATGAATCACCGTTTTGAATGATTTGTTTGATCAAAATGATTCAGTGATTCGCTCATTAACACAGTCAGATGCTTTTTACTGAATGATTCAGCCGTTTGAATGAATCTCAGTAACTCACTCACTTGTGCCACTTGTGTTTTATTTTCACATTTCAACTCATTTTCATGTCAATTATTTCAGATATCAGTATTCAACATTTTAACTAAACATTACACCTATTAATGAATCTGCAACTGCTGTTTAAATGCATTAATGCCCCCCCATACATATAAATGCCATTTCATTTCAGATTCCAGAAATGTTTTCTTATGTTGGAATGAAAGAAACTATACCTGATGAAGTGCTTCTTATTCTTACCCAATAATTACAAAATGGAAGAAAGAGTTAAAACAGAACACAATTTTGCTATTATGAACATTTTATCAATATATATTTGCTTCTTTTCTATTTTGCATTTACTTGTACTTTTACTTTCAATACTTAAGTACATTTACTATAAAACAAATACTTTTTGTACTCAAGTACAATAAATATCTCATACTTTAAGCATTTTACTCAAGTAATATTCTAAACGGTGACTTTAATTTCTACCAAAATTGTTTTTTAGTAAGATATCTGTACTTTTACTTAAGTATGGCTTTCATGTACTTTATACAACACTGCTAAATAATTATATTGGTCTAAATGAGTCTACTCCACCAAGCTGCTGTTATAAACATGAGCCCTGTCAGGTTGGGTGTGTCGGTGGTGTTGCAAAAATATATAGTGATATTCTCAATGTTACGCAGAAAACAGGATACAGGTTCAGTTTATTTAAAACACTTCTGCTTAATGTTACTCTGTCAGATATCTCTCCTAACCCTTGCTCTAGCTACTGTGTATAGATCGCAGGGGCCTTATACAGATTTCCTAAAATAATTGCAGACCTATTGGTATTTTTTGATAAAGCACTAATTGTCAGAGACTTTAACATTCATGTTGATAATATAAAGGATGCGTTAGGACATTTACTGACCTAATAAACTCTTTTGGAGTCAATCAAAATGTCACCGGGCCCACTCATCGCTTTAATCATACATTCGATTTAATTATAATCGCATGGATTTGATCTTACTGATATAGATTTTGTACCACAAAGTGTTATATATTATACCACAGCTATACCCTACTGAACTGGCAAATTACAGACCAATTTCTAGTCTTCTGTTTAGATCTAAAATTTGAGAAAATGTTGTGTCTGCTTAATTAAACTCCTTCCTGCAAAAAAATGATCAGGAACTGAAACTGCACTTGATAAAAATCACAAATTACTTCAGACCAAGGCTGCATTGCTAGTTATACTTGACCTTAGTGCTGCGTTCGACACTGTAGATCATGACATACTCATAGATCGACTACAAAACTATACAGGTATTCAAGAGCAGAGTCATCTCACGGGACGTGTCCCTACCAATAACCAGCAACTGCCAAACTGTCCCTAGCAATAATTTTGATCAAACAATGAAATATATGCATATGTTTTTGTCTATGTGTTTGTTTAAATAGGTTAAAGTAAAAAACTGCACGGTTTCAAGGACGCACATGTAATACATGGGCATAATGTAGTTGCACACACCTGAGGAAAAGCGCAGCGCCTTGTTTAGGACAACTGTTGCACCCAATTCAAGACAGCAGCCAAAACAGTTAAAGTAGAGGTTCACTTTAGGAATTAACAAAGTTGCATCAGTCTGACAAAACAGCTATAGATTGCACTTTCACTTTCTGTTTTCTCTATTATTAGCTCCATAGGAAGCATATTGAGAGTATTGGTTAATGTCCCCACCAATGTCAAAAGCAAACCTACGCCTTTGCTATTTTCAATATACATGTTGCCCCTTGGTTATAATATTAGAAAATACAGGATTAGTCTATACTGTTATTCTGATGATACTCAACTCAAGACCAGATGAAACTTCTAATGATCAAAGCTAATAGAGTGTGTTAAAAATGTGAAATATTAATTCAGATAAGACTGAGATATTACTTATTTGACCAAAAATCAGTATGTAGTATTTCTTGGATTACAATTTACTTTCTCTACAGTCAAAAATCTGGGTGTTATATTAGACTGCAACTTGTGTTTTGAAAATCATATTTCCCATGTTACAAAAACAGCATTCTTCAATCTTAAAAACACTGCCAAGCTATGAAACATGTTACCTGTTTCTGATGCAGAAAAGTTAGATCATGCATTTATGAGCTCTAGACAGGACTATTGTAATGCATTGCTAGGTGATTGTCCTGCATCTTCAATAAACAAGCTACAGTTAGTCCAAAATGCAGCTGCTAGAGTCCTTACCAGGTCAAGAAAATATGATCATATTACTACAATTTTACAGTCTCTACTGGCTACCTATTAGATTCCACATCAGTTACAAAATATTATTACTTGCGTATAAGGACCTTAATGGTTTAGCTCCTGCATACCTAACTAGTCTTCTACCACGCTACAATCATCACGTTCCCTAAGGTCGCAAAACTCTGGACTTTTGGTAGTATCTAGCATAGCAAAGTCCACTAAAGAAGGTATAACTTTTTCACATTTGGCTCCCAAACTCTGGAATAGCCTTCCTGATAATGTTCGAGGTTCAGACACACTCTTAAGCCAAGCATTCACATAATGCATCTCTTACAGGAGCATCAGAGCCTGCTCTGCAAGACTGCTCAGCAGTTTTCCCCCTAGGTAATGAAAGCCCTCAATTCTAGTCACCTCATCCTCCTCTGAAACCTCACCCACAACCTTACCTCCTGAAACCAGGATCCTCTCACCCCCAAGAGAAGCAGTGCACACTCGACTTTATTAGCGCAATACTGCCACCTACTGTGTGTTTACTCTCACTTCATCCATCATTAAATTATTATATCACTAATTTTTACATTTAGTCATTTTGCAGACGCTTTTATTTACAAACGAGGACAATGGAAGCAATCAAAATCAACAAATGAGCAATGAAATGTAAGAGCTATGACAAGTCTCCGATTTGTTTTTTGTTAATTGTATAATAAATAAAAAGGAAAACAGAAAAGATAGACTATATGGAAAAAAAAACAGATTTTTTAAATCTGAGATGTGTTTTTAGCTGATTCTTGCAGATAATTGCTCTAGTGTTGTCAAGCTGTTAATCGTGAAAATAAATGTTTTGGTTTACACACATGCAGGTATATTTAAGAAAAATCTGTTTATATATTAAAAATATTAATATATAATATCAATTATATGAATAGAAATATGTGACCATGCAGGACTAGCATGGGTATATTTGTAG
This sequence comes from Cirrhinus molitorella, assembly GCA_033026305.1. Taxonomy (NCBI): domain Eukaryota; kingdom Metazoa; phylum Chordata; class Actinopteri; order Cypriniformes; family Cyprinidae; genus Cirrhinus; species Cirrhinus molitorella. The sequence continues at coordinate 1,665,912 of CM065138.1, read as the reverse complement.
CAATAGCCAAAAATACAGTGTATAGGTCAAAATTAAATATATATATAAATTTTATATATATATATATATATATATATTATTATTTTATGCCAAAAATCATCAGGATATTAAGTAAAGATCATGTTTTACGAATATATTTTGTAAATTTCCTACCATAAATACATCAAAACTTAACTTTTGATTAGTAATATTCATTGCTATTAATTTAATTTGGACAACTTTAAAGGTGATTCTCAATATTTAGATTTTTTTTTTTTACACCCTCAGATTCCAGATTTTCAAATAGTTGCATCTCAGCCAAATATTGCCCTAACAAACCATACATCAATGGAAAGCTTATTTATTCAATTTAAAAGATTGACTGGTGTTGTGGTCCAGGGTCACATGTAAATAGATCAGAATGTCACTTAAAATAGAATTAAATAGGATTTATCAGCATGTCAGAATATCACATGTATTAAATAAAACTAAATAAATTTTAAATAAACGTTAAACAAAAAGTTCCAGTATTTGTTGTATATTTACTGTAATTAACTAAAGATAAGCAGTCGTCATCATCTTCGTCCACTAGATGGCACTATTGGACTGTCACTGCAAACTCACAGGCCTTTAGTTCAGATTAGAGACAGTGTGAGGAGAAATAAGAGCTCTGACGGATAACACAACTGCAAAAAAGACAGTTCTCAAGCACATGATTGCATAGAATGTATTGATTGTATTTTATGTTATTTAAGCTTCCAGAACCTTTTAAGTTTGACAGAAGTTCCTGTTTCAAAGAGCCATGGGAAATCAAACTAATTGAAATTGTACTCGATTTGACTGTCAGTAAGTTACTCAGATCTCTTCAGATTTAGTTTGCTGCACACACACACAAAAAAAATTGATTGCCAAGTAGATTGACAGAGAATTGTTTCATTATTTTAATTACAAAGAAGTGTGTAAAGATGCATCTCCAGGATACAATTTCAGTTTTCAGTCCAGTGCTGTTACAGTAAATCTTTCAAAGAAAGGTAAAAAGTCACATTTAAATAGAAAAATAAAATGTAAAATTCAAATGGTTACAGAAAACAAGTCTAGCATGTTACAAAAATACAGAGAAGAGTGCATGATTTTATAATTTGAAATGTTGAATATAGATGCTGTCAAGAGCTGGAGAGTCCAGAAGAGTCTTTTTGTTCTGTGGTTTCCAAAAAAAAAAAAAAAAAAAAAAAATATAATAATAATAATAATAATAAATATATATATATATATATATATATATATATATCAGTTAGTAAAGTCACACATGATGTTCAATATTACTGAAACAGATTGACTTTATTTAACATGTTCATAATCTTACATCATGTTTGATCTTCTCTGATACATGAGAGCAGATCTTCACGTGTGTGTGGATCAGCAGAGACCGGAATAAAAGAGACCGGTTCTTCTTTTAAAACAGACTTTTAGATGCGTTAGTGTGGGGACTTGGATTTTTTTTCTTATTTTTCCCTTTGGTTTGGTCCTGTTTTGCTTCCCCATTTCGTTTATGTCTTGTTTTATACATTTTTTCAACAAAGCTACAACTTATTAGATATTCGCATTACGCACTGATGAAACAGACACTTACAGAAACATTCATTTCATTGTTCTCCTATTTTAAATTCTTGAATAAAAAAAAAAAAAAAAAAAAAATATAATAATAATAATAATAATAATAATAATAATAATAATATATATATATATATATATATATATATATATATTTTTTTTTTTTTTTTTCATTTGAGCTCAGTTATGGTTGTGTGTCCCTTTTTGTTACTTACCTTTTCAGTCAGGGTTTGTAAAAATTTTTGCAGCGGTACTGAATCTTATCAGATATATACATTTGTCATCACTTGAAAAATACACAAACGTTTCCTTCAAAACTACAAACTCATTCCAGTCAATGTACAAGTACTATGACAGGAATGTGTAGCTTGGTCTGAAGCAATTCTGTCCATGTAGGTGGTTCAACCTGACAGCGTTTGTGACGTGTGTTGTGAAATAAAAACACTGACGTTTCCTCTTGGTCTGCCTAGGACAGTAATAAAGAAAACAGTTTGTTGTACAATCTTGCCTGCTCAGACCTCCTGTGGACTGAAGCAAGAGCGCAGAGCGCGCTAATGATGTCAAAACAGCGACGCATGCAGAACTCGAGTAACAAAACACACTTTTTCTTTTCTTCTCTCTCACACATTAAAATCCAGAAAAAAACGTTTCAAAAAGCTATAAATTGATTTGTATTTTAATGAGTGAAATCTTTGGTCTTGGTCACGGTGGAGAGTTTGGAATCTGATTGATCGACGGCTTTCTGTGGACAGGTGTCTTTTATACAGGTACAGACTGACTCCCTTTAAGACAGCACTCCTAATCTCAGCTCATTATGTGTATAAAAGTCACCTGGGAGCCAGAAATCTTGCTGATTGATAGAGGATCAAATAGTTATTTCACTCATTAAAATGCAAATCAATTTATAACTTTTGAAATATGTTTTTCTGGATTTTTGTTGTTGTTGTTGTTATTCTGTCTCTCACTGTTCAAATAAACCTACTGTTGGAAATTCCTCTGACCTGGCGATTGGCTCCACCCACTATTACCAGCTGCACCCTATCATGCACCCTGCACTTCAATTAATGCCTGTTAAGAAGGGTTGCTTTAGAGCAGCAGTCAGTTTGCGCTCTCTTTGTTGCCGCTCTGGACTTTCCATATTTCATTACATTTAGGCATTTGGCAGACGCTTTTGTCCAAAGCGACATACAGTTGGGAGAACATAGAGCGATTCTTCTTAAGGAGACAAACAGACACAGGCAGTGCTATAATACCAGATTTCAAGTGGTGCTTCAGACAAGTACAAGCTAGAAAGGGAAGGAATAAAGAGATTAATTTTTTTTTATTTTTTTTTTTTATGGTAACAGCAAATAGAGTTGAAAGAGATGAGTTTTAAGCTGTCGCTTGAAGCTTGTCAGGGAATCAGCATTCCGGATAGGGGTAGGAAGATCGTTCCACCAGCCAGGAACAGTAAAAGAGAATGTTCTGGATAGTGATTTCGCACCTCTCTGTGATGGTACCACAAGGCGTCGCTCACTAGCAGATCTCAGAGTTCTGGAGGGGGTGTAGATTTGCAATAGCGAGTGCAGATAAGCAGGTGCAGTAGCTGTGGTTCCCCGTCTGTCGTTCACGTTCGACGTTGTGTCGAAGTGACGACTAGGGGTCGCTCTTGAGAGCCCGAATACCTCTGACAGCTTTGAGAAAAGGCCAATGAGAATTGGTATGCAGTATTTGCATAGCCCGCTCCGCCCCGGAGATCCGGGCATAAGAGGGGGGGGCTAGGCAACACTCATTGTTCTGTTTCTTCGGAGCCGAATGCAGCGTCTCTTCATTGAGAAGCAGCGTTACTCACCTCTCTCGTCGTTGGATCTACGGCACGGGCAGCGGTCTCTTCCTTCTCGAACGCAGTAGCAGTGAGAGTCCCCTGGGTGCTTCGACGGCGAATCTTGAAGAGCAGATTTCCTCTTAATAAAATCTAAAGAGCAAATTTCTCTAAAAGAGTGCAGACACGGTGGGTTTGTGTGTTTACTATGCCTTTCCTTCCGTGTCCTTCTGGTTGCGGCTTCTTTCTCTCCCAAAACGATCGGCACGAGCTCTGTCTTCAATGTTTGGGTCGTGACCATGCTGAAGCAGCGTTCGGCGAGGGCGGATGTCCTGCTTGCGAGGACATGCCCCTCAGCACACTTCGTTCGCGAGTCGCGTTCTTTACTAAAAGACCGCGGCTCGCATCAACCGCTACCGCGGCTCGTCCTTCTACTTCCGGGTACGAGGCTGCCGCGGCGCGTGTTGATGAAGAGCGAGAGAGCGCGAGCGTTTCGCCGGGTAATTCCCCGCGTCCCTCGCGCTCTGTGTGTCTGCCGGTCGAGCTTTCGGATGACTTTGAAAACTCGTCTCAGTACGGGTTGGATTGGTTATTCGGGGCTCCTGCGGGGGAGGAAGAAGTGTCTGCAGCATCGGAGAGTGGGCAGCCATCTGAAGCAGACGCGCTATCTGAGGCACCCGCTGCGGGGGCGGGTTCTCAGTCAGTAGCAGACGCGGAAATGGCGGCCATGCTCGAACGGGCGGCCAAAGCAATCGGGATTGAGTGGAAGTCTCCGCCCCATCCTGAGCGCTCACGGCTGGATGATTGGTATCTGGGTAACGACCGTGGTTCTCGGCCACGTTCTACCCCAGTTCCTTTCTTCCCGGAAGTGCATGAGGAACTGACTAAGTCGTGGAAGGCTCCTTTTTCAGCCAGAACGCGTCTTAGCGGTTCTTCCTCTCTCACCACCCTCGATGGAGGTCCAGCGAAGGGGTATACGGAGGTTCCCGCCGTGGAGCGTGCGATCGCGGTGCATCTTTGCCCGCAGACCGCCGCCACCTGGCGGGACCGCCCAAAACTCCCGTCCAGGGCATGTAAGGCTTCTTCCGCTCTCGTGGGGAAGGCTTATGCTGCTTCTGGACAAGCTGCGTCCGCCCTTCACGCTATGGCCGTCCTGCAGGTCTATCAGGCCAAGGTTCTTAGCGAGTTGCACGAGGGTGTTCCCAAACCAGAGCTTTTGCAGGATCTGCGCTCGGCGACTGACTATGCTCTACGAGCTACGAAGGTCACGGCGCAGGCTCTGGGGAGGGCGATGTCCACTATGGTGGTCCAGGAGCGCCACCTTTGGCTGAATCTGGCGGAAATGAAGGACGCTGAGAAGGTTCGCTTTCTTGACGCCCCCATTTCTCAGGCTGGTCTCTTTGGCGACACTGTCGAGGAATTTGCACAGCAGTTCTCCGCAGTGAAGAAACAGACGGAGGCTATCAAACACATCTTGCCTCGTCGGGCGCCGCCCCCCGGGCCCGCACCCCCGAGGCAGCAGCCTCCGCCTGTTTCACGCCGAGGACGACCGCCTTCCAGACCGGCTCAGGGCCCGCCACAGGCTGGTCCTGCACCTAAACCAGCCTTGCGGTCGAGCTCTCGCAAGAAGGTGGCGCCGTTAGCTCAGTCTCAGGCCGCTAAGAACCCTCGTCAGGCTTCGAAGCGTTCCTGAAACGAGCAGCCCGGAGGAGAGAGATCTGCTGACCTGTCTGGATCCACACTCGGCGAGGGGACGAGTGTGGGTTTCGGCTCCACCCCGGCTGTCTGCCTCTCGGCAGACGGCCACCACATGGTCAATAAAAGAGCAATTTTCTTCTCTGGGCGAAAAAATCTATGTGACTGCGTCCCTCCGGGGTACCCAGCCACTAAAACATGTCAAAGCATGCTCAACCGCAGGGCCTGCGCTTCGGCATGCTTTGACGAATCAAGTGCATCCATCAGTCGATCCCCTGAGCTCAGGCGATCTTCTGATGGATCCTTGTCTGTCGGTTCCGATGGTCGATCCTCCCATGGCTGGGTCCCTCCGGGGTACCCAGCCACCAAAACACATCAAAGCATGCTCAACCGCAAAACTTGCGCTTCTGCATACTTTGACAGAGAAACAAGCGCATCCGTCAGTCGATCCCCTGAGCTCAGGCGATCTTCTCACGGATCCTTGTATGTCGGTTATGGCGATCAAAGCACCTTGTGTCCTCCGGGACAGCACGCCCCCGAACAAAGGGCTTTCACCACAACTCAGTCACACCGTACCCACCCGAGGTACGTCGGTGGTCCCCCTGAGACCGTTGGCAGAGAGTTTTACAGCTTGGCTCGAGATACCCAACCTCTCTCGCTGGCTTCTCAGAACCATCCGACTCGGCTATGCTATCCAATTCGCACGCAACCCGCCCAAGTTCAGCGGCATCTTCTCTACCGCGGTTCGGGACGAGAATGCTGCGGTTCTTCGGGCGGAGATCGCGACCCTTCTGGTGAAGGACGCGATAGAGCCGGTCCCCTCGGCCGACATGAAGAAAGGGTTCTACAGCCCCTACTTCATTGTACCCAAGAAAGGTGGCGGTTTAAGACCAATCCTGGATCTGAGGATTCTGAATCGGGCCCTTCACAAGCTCCCCTTCAGAATGCTAACGCTCAAACGCATTCTCACGTGCATCAGATTCCAGGATTGGTTTGTGGCGATAGACCTGAAAGACGCGTACTTTCATGTCTCGATTCTTCCAAGACACAGGCCCTTCCTGCGGTTTGCCTTCGAAGGTCGAGCATTTCAGTACAAAGTCCTTCCATTTGGGCTCTCCCTGTCTCCCCGCGTCTTTACGAAAGTCGCAGAGGCAGCCCTTGCCCCTCTCCGGGAGAGGGGCATCCGCATTCTCAATTACCTCGACGACTGGCTGGTCATAGCACACTCTCAGGAGTTGGTATGCAAACACAGGGATGTGGTTCTCAACCATCTGGCCCATCTGGGGTTTCGGGTCAACTGGGAAAAGAGCAAGCTCGCCCCGGTACGGAGCATCTCTTTTCTCGGTATACAACTAGACTCGGTTGCCATGAGTGCACGGCTCTCCCCGGAGCGTGCACAGTCAGTGCTGAGCTGCGTCCAGAAGCTCTCACGCAGCCCGACGGTCCCCCTCAAACAATTTCAGAGGCTCCTGGGTCACATGGCATCCGCAGCCGCCGTCACGCCGCTGGGCCTGATGCACATGAGACCGTTACAACACTGGCTGCGTTCCCGAGTCCCGAGATGGCCATGGCGCCAGGGTTCATACCGGGTGCACGTCACACCCGTATGTCTAAAAACCCTCGGTCCTTGGAAAGACATTTCGTTCCTACGGGCCGGGGTGCCCTTAGGACAAGTGTCCAGGCGCATTTTGGTTACGACAGATGCATCCAACACAGGCTGGGGCGCCGTATGCAATGGGCAAGCAGCTGCAGGGCTCTGGTCGGGCCCTCGGCTGCATTGGCATATCAATTGCCTCGAGCTGCTGACAGTGTTTTTGGCCCTGAAGAGGTTCCGACCTTTGGTTCAGGGCAAACACGTGCTGGTCCGCACAGACAGCACTGCGACTGTAGCCTACATCAATCACCAGGGCGGTGTACGCTCCTTTCGCATGTCACAGCTAGCCCGCCATCTCCTCCTTTGGTGTCGAAACAATGTCAAGTCTCTACGAGCCACCCACATACCGGGCGAACTCAATTGGGTAGCGGACGCGCTCTCCCGACAGACTTCGCTTCGGGGCGAGTGGAGACTTCACCCTCAGACGGTTCAGCTGATCTGGAGTCTTTTCGGTCAGGCCCAGGTCGACCTGTTTGCCTCGATAGAGAACACTCACTGCCAGTTGTGGTACGGTCTGTCCGAGGCGCCCCTCGGCACAGATGCACTGGCACACAGCTGGCCTCAGGGCCTCCTCAAGTATGCGTTTCCACCAGTGAGCCTAATTGCACAGACCCTGTGCAAAGTCAGGGAGGACAGAGAACAGATCCTGCTGGTGGCCCCCTACTGGCCCAACAGGGTTTGGTTCTCAGAGCTGGTGCTCCTCTCCCCCGTTCCTCCCTGGCGCATTCCCCTGAGGAAGGACCTCCTTTCACAGGGGAAGGGCACGATATGGCACCCGCGCCCAGATCTCTGGAACCTCCACGTATGGTCCCTGGACGCGACCAGGAGGATTTCAGAGATCTCCCACTGGCAGTGGTAAACACTCTGTTGCAGTCGAGAGCTCCTTCCACGAGGCGGCTGTACGACCTCAGATGGCGCAAATTCACAAACTGGTGTTCCTCCCGGGGGGAGAACCCACGGAGATGTGGCATCCGAACGGTGCTTTCCTTCCTCCAAGGAGGACTGGATAGACACCTTTCTGCTTCAACACTTAAGGTCCAGGTAGCCGCTATTGCCGCTAACCACGACCTGGTGGAAGGTAGATCGGTTGGGAAGCACAATTTGGTTATACGATTCCTTAAAGGTGCACGCAGGCTGAACCCCGTCAGACCGCGCCTTGTCCCCTCTTGGGATCTGTCTGTGGTCCTCCGGGGCCTACAGTCAGATCCCTTTGAGCCGCTCCAGTCAGTCGAACTCAGTGCTCTCTCCCAAAAGACGGCTCTCCTGACTGCGCTCACATCGATCAAAAGAGTGGGAGACCTCCAAGCCCTCTCCGTCAGTGACTCGTGCCTCGAATTCGGGCCGGCTAACTCTCACGTTATCCTGAGACCCCGGCCCGGTTATGTGCCCAAAGTGCCCACCACTCCCTTCAGGGACCAGGTGGTCACTCTGCAAGCTATCCCTTCTCAGGAAGGCGACCCCAACCTCTCCTTGTTATGCCCAGTCCGTGCCCTGAGCATTTACTTGGAACGTACTGAAAGCTTCAGACGGTCGAGTCAGCTCTTTGTCTGTTTTGGAGGACAGCAGAAGGGGAAAGCTGTCTCCAAACAAAGAATTTCCCACTGGATTGTGGATGCGATTCGTTTGGCCTACCAGGCCACAGGGGTGCCCTGCCCGCTGGGGGTGCACGCCCACTCCACCAGGGGCGTCGCAGCGTCGGTTGCGCTGGCGAACGGGATCTCTTTAACAGACATTTGCAGAGCTGCAGGTTGGGCTACACCTAACACGTTTGCCAGGTTCTACAATCTGCGTGTAGAACCAGTCTCTTCGGGAGTCCTGAACGCAAGCCCAGTAACTCCTGAAGCTGACACGGTGTAGAAGCTTGCTGAAGCGTCGTTCCCCACGGGTGATGACGCTTCCCCAGTTCAGTAAGTTTCCTGGCGTGAACCCTGAACGACAATTTCCATCATGTTGCACCCGCAACGTAGCTATGTTCAGCGGAGGAACTAGCTATCAGAATCTAATATGAGGTTAGGTTGCCTCTTGTGAACTCTCATATTAGGTTGGTGCCCCACATGTAGTGGCTCCTAATGCGGCCCCATGTGTGTATCTCCACCTATACTCCCAGAGATGCGGTGTTTCCCTTAAGACAAAACTTGTCTCCGACCCTGAGCTCAGCAGTCTCTCCTCATGCGGAGCCTGCCTCAGGATCGTCCCCTTGTTGTGCTCCCCTAGTGCGAGCCCTCAAGTGTATTCTCCACACAAATACCTCCCTCCGGGCAGGGTGTGGTCTCCGTAGTGCCCATCCCCCCCCGGGGAGGACGGACACTGGCCCAATGTTCTCCAAGATGTTCAACCAAAGGTGAGGAAAGGCTGGCTGAAGCTCTTGGGCATTGGAAGGTCACGTAGAGGTGAGTGACATTTATCTAACACGCAAGACCTGTTAATATTTGCACTCCATGCACTCGTGACGCGGTCCGCTGGTTGTGGCGTTTTCAACTGGGACCCCTAGTCGTCACTTCGACACAACGTCGAACGTGAACGACAGACGGGGAACGTCTTGGTTACGTATGGTAACCCTCGTTCCCTGATGGAGGGAACGGAGACGTTGTGTCCCCCTTGCCACAACCTCGGACCGCCTCTGAGTGTAGCCGGGTGCTTCGGCTCCTCAGATCAGAACAATGAGTGTTGCCTAGCCCCCCCCTCTTATGCCCGGATCTCCGGGGCGGAGCGGGCTATGCAAATACTGCATACCAATTCTCATTGGCCTTTTCTCAAAGCTGTCAGAGGTATTCGGGCTCTCAAGAGCGACCCCTAGTCGTCACTTCGACACAACGTCTCCGTTCCCTCCATCAGGGAACGAGGGTTACCATACGTAACCAAGACGTTGTCCTATATGCAAGCATCAGAGTCTTGAACTTGATACGAGCCGCAATTGGGAGCCAGTGCAAGGAGATAAAGAGAGGTGTAACATGGGCTCTTTTGGGCTCGTTGAAGACCAGCCGTGCTGCTGCATTCTGAATCATTTGTAGAGGTTTGATTGTGCATGATGGAAGACCAGTCAAAAGAGCATTGCAGTAGTCCAGTCTGGAGATGACAAGGGCCATGTGGTGTTCCATGTGGTGTTGTGGCTGTGTATAGATGTAAGTTTGTTTAATGGTTTGGATTTGTTTGTGCAATTTATTGGTTGTTTAATTCATACTTGTTTTTCTTATTTTGTACACTTTCAAGTTCAAAACCAGTCTGATACATCTGTGGAACCTGTGTACTGGCATTTGGAAAAATAAAATATGCAAATGGATGTTGTTTCAAGATGTTTTAATTGACATCCCATTGTGATGCTCCCCCTGCGAATTGGCAGTACCCTAAGAGTCTTTTACACCTACTGTTAAAATTATAGACTGATCATTTCTTTGTCAGTGACAAAATCAAACGTACAAAATCAGCATTATTTTCCCCCACTGTATGGCATGTATTGTATGTACTGTATGTTTTTATTTATGAATTTATTGCAATAATAGTGTGTTTTCACATTCATATTTTCATATTTATAATAATAATAATAATAATAATAATAATAAAAATAATCATCATCATCATCATATATTATGTCAAATAAACAAAAATGGTGTTGTGTTACATTCCTAATTGGAATTCTAGGGGCAGAAGGGAAGAAACAATTTAAAGTAAAGGTTTTAAATGGCAAAGAGAAAAGTTTGAACCATTCTCAGTCCCAGCACTCAAAACACAAAATATGCAAGTAAATTTATTTACAAAAAACAAGTGATGACAGTATATATGTACAATATTTAATCGTATCTGATGACAATATGTCTGTAATCAGCAGGGCCTGTTAGCATGGGACCTGTAGGGGTGGAACCAACCCATTACCATTAAAACTGACTTACGACTTACCTTTCCCTTTTTGAAATCTTCAAAAAAATGAATCAAGGCGTAGTTTAAAATTAGGTATTTACTTCCTTTTGATTTTATTTAAATTATGTATTTTTTCAATTATATGTAGCCAGCATGCTTAGAATCAATGTAAATGTGTAAACTGTTAAAATTATTTGATTTAATCTGTTAAATGTTATGTGTATGGTATAAATATAAGTAGCTTTGGAACAAGCCAGACCCAATAGGCCTTTTTCACAAGAATCGGAAATCACGTGACGCAGGGTAAATATAGTTCCGCTAGCGGTCTGCGGACATTATGTTGTATGCTCTTGTCTCAAATTTCGTCTCTTACCCTTTCTATTTTGTCTGTTTTCCAAGTTGTTGTTATATAATCTACAAAGAAATTTATTTGTAGCTTATATGGCCGCTCAGATCGTTCTAGAATTTACCGGCGGGTAGTTTTATTTCACCAGCTGTCCTATATATAGGCTCATTCAACAATTCCCTTGCTCGTTTTAATATATGACAAGCATTTATTTATATGCATAATTTATGTAAAAACTAAATTCTAAGTACGTATGCACCGTTACACATAGGAACAAATATATAAATTCAGTGTCAGAATGAGTTATAATATGCTTTAATGTGGGCTATAATGTTGCGCGAATACATGCTATTGCCTGTATTTTAAAAACGCATGAGTAACTTTAAAAAAGTCACAACAATATGTAGATTATCTCAATCTAATGAAACGCTGAAACTGTTGACCATGTATTAATCGCACATTATAACTATATCTGAGAGACTAAAATAAATAAGACATTTATTTCTAAGACCTCATTGTATAGCTACACCAGTTGAATTAGAGTTAATATATTTATTAATTAAATATACAACAAAGTACTAATAGGTTTGTTAATGTTGTGCATATTACAGACCTTAACCCTTACTAAAATTAACTACGAATCAAACCAAAACGGCAGTTATTGCAGTTATTCCATGGTTTTGTTACAAAATCTGATTTGTGTGGTTATGCAAATAGTAATAAAACAAACCTGGTTAATTTTCGTAAGGGAAGATGATAACGAGCGGAGAAAATGTGAGTGAACCATCATTGCGAGATGACAGAAGTGCTGTTTATGATCCATATATCCAGAAAGAAATGCAAAAACGCATCCAGGGATCGAGTGGTCCTCTTTCGCAAATCGGAGGATCAGATCTGTCAGTCGATTTCTCCAGCACATCGCCAAAAACAGTTTTTTACATGGAGTGCGACAATGCACGTCTGCACCAAATAGACACGGACAATGATATAACCGAATATATACGTCGTCACTTCTAATTAGTGCTGAAATTTAGTTCTGAAATAAAACATTGTAGTCTCACCAATAAATGACAGTTTAAACATTTACATGAGATTTAATTCTTGCAAAGACATTGATGCCCGCGCCGGTGCTCCTTAGACTCGGCAATCAATGTTACCGGAAATACTTTTACCCTGCATGCAGCCACGCCGGAAGCCAAAAACCCGGAAGTGTGAAATTGGTCAATTGGTTAAACTTTACGCGATTTGATTGCATGCGATTTCCCGGAAATTGAATCGTTAGAAGTTGATCCAATCTGGTAGGGGGCGGTATTGCACACCTGCAAAAAGCAGCAAAACGGTTGGAAGAAACGACATTCAAATCTCTTTGACATCGTGACCAGATTGCAAGGTAAATTACATTTATATTCATTCCATATGTTTTGACAGTGTATGTAAAATGTGGTTTTAGTGCTGTTGGTGCTGTGTTGAACTACTATCAATGTAATTTCTGTCATATTTATGTTTAGTCCACTAGTGCTAGTGTCCACATGGTGTTAAATGCTAATAAAATCTAATTTCAATTACAGGTATTGTTTACTGTAAAATGTTTACTAATTTATTTTTTGTTTGTTTTTCTTTCTTTATTTGGTAATCCAACAGCAAACATTGGTGTCATCACTGAGAGATATACAAAAGCAAAGGTTTAATGAGCAGTAAGCTACATTAAAAAACATCTTTTTTTATTAATTGCCTTGCAAGTTGCAACCTTAAACCTTCAACTTAAATCTTAATTTGACATTAAAAAATATATAATAAAAACTTAAAACACAACAACATGTAAAATGAAGTACGTGTAAAATAAGACAAAGTATATGAAGGTTGTTTAATGTTTAATAAGCCTGGTGTTTTAATCTATTCTTTTTGTTTTTCCTCTAGGACTGTGAAACTGAAAAGGCAGAGTCTGGGATTGCACAAACAACAATGTGCATCTATGTTGGGTGCTAATCTGCCCCCCCAGACCAGAGCCAATCGGTTTTGTCAGAATTATTAAAACAAAAATAGTTTCACATTGTCTCATTTTATTTGCATTATCGTATTTTAATGAGTACATAAGGCTAAATTATTTGTAATTAATGCCTTTAAAAAAAGCTACTAGCACAACTCTAGAATCTCAAAGTATCGCGTGAGTGACCTCTTCTCGTTCTGTTAATCCTGCTTTAATCTGCAAAGATTTGCTAAATAAACAAAATGGATGTTCGTCGTTATTTTAATAAACCAGCGCAAAAAAGCGTGGAGGACTTTGACATTTATTCTACTGCAGATGATACTGACACAGCATCTGAGGCCGCGAACACCTCCGTCCCGGGAACGTGCAGTACAGTACCTTTTTTGGGTTTTGATGCCATATAAAAGCTGGGTTCCAGTCCTTTCCAAAACTGTTTTTATTTTGTCCATAGCTTGTCCATAGTTGGCTGATAGCTATGATTTTCAGGAATGGAATTTTGAGAAAAACGAGTTTGAAGTGAGACGACTTTCACTTTCACTTCACGGGTTTAACGCTAGATGTCAGTAGCGCTATACTGCATTATTACACAAACAGACTAACGTCTTTTTTCCATTGTTTATCATAGGTATAGTCTCCGATTTTTTTGTCACCTCTGGTATGTTTAAATAGCACGAATAATGTACCATGTAATTATAGTTTACATTTAGAAACACGAGCGCACCACAACTGTTTGTGCACTGCATATGACAATCATTTCTGCTTGCTGCAATAAACCTTAGTTTTTCTGCACTTAAGTGAATTTTGCCGATATATTTTCAGAGATGATAGACAAGATGTTATAGAATAATAAATGTAATGAAAACATAATTTTAACAAAATATTGACATTCGACCTATTTTTTGAATTTCCTTAAAACGTTCCAGTGCGACATCCGACGGGTTTTCCCAGATCACAGCATCACATACAGACCATACATAATTGAAAAGTGGCAAAATAAGGTATATACAGTGTGTTAAAAAAAAAAAAAAAAAATCAGAGCTCGTGGTCTACCGGTGTCACATACAAAACACGAACACAGGAGATGGAGTGACAATGGAGTGGTTGATTTATTGATACAGATGATAATAGAGAGCGTAAACAGATGAATGGATGGCAGGGTAATCTTATCTGATATTTTGTAGAGAGAAATGGCGTGAATAGTCCAAACGAAGAAAATATCCAGCAGAGTCCAACAGTTCCAACAATGCAGAGCATGAAAAGGTCGGGAGCTATCGTCAGGGGTGTGAACGGTAGAACCGACAAGTGTGAACTGAGGGAGAGTGTCTTATAAAGGGGAGGAGTGATTGGGAACAGGTGCAGATGATCAGTACTCTGGTGATTGGGCTCTGATGGGAGGTGCTTCTGAGGGAGGTGGCTGTGGTGAATGCCTGACATTACCCCCTCCTCCAAGGGCGGCTCCCGACGCCCTATTGCGGCGCCGAGGGCGACCGCGACTGCGAGGGGCCGGACGATCTGGGTGGCTGTGGTGGAATTCCAGCAGGAGAGTAGGATCTAAGACGTCTTCACGTGGCACCCAGGATCGTTCTTCCGGTCCGTACCCCTCCCAGTCCACCAGGTATTCCAGGCGGCCCCCTCGACGCCTGGAGTCCAGGATCTCATGGACGGTGTAAATCTCGGGTTGATCCAGGACTTCCGGAGGAGGGGGTCCAGCTTCAGCTCTGGTGGGATCTGTGGCAGAGGGAAAGAAGGGTTTTAGGAGGGATACGTGGAACGTGGGGTGAATGCGGTACCTGGGTGGGAGCTGAAGCTGGTAGGTGACATCATTGATCTGCCTCAGGATCTTGAAGGGACCAATATAGCGGGGACTCAGCTTCCTGCAGGGCAGTCGAAGGCGCATGTCGCGGGTGGAAAGCCATACCCTATCACCTGTGGTATACGGGCGTCGTCCTACGTCGAGCGTCGGCGAAGATCTTATGACGACGGACTGCCCGCTGGAGGTGGTGATGAGCTGAGTCCCATGCTCTCTCGCTCTCTCGGAACCAGTGGTCTACAGCTGGAACATTCGAGGGTTCCTCCGTCCAGGGAAACAGCGGAGGCTGAAAACCGAGTACGCACTGGAAAGGTGTTAGTCCGGTGGTCTCCTGGCGAAGGGAATTCTGTGCGTACTCGGCCCACGGGAGGAACCTGCTCCAGCTGTGCTGATCTTCTGAGCAGTAGGACCGGAGGTAACGTCCAAGCTCCTGGATCTTCCTCTCAGTCTGGCCGTTGGTCTGCGGGTGATATCCTGATGAGAGAGAAACAGAAATGCCCAGTAGTTTGAAGAAAGCCTTCCATACATGTGAGATGAATTGAGGACCCCGGTCCGATACAATCTCCTCTGGGAGGCCGTAGTGACGAAATACCTGGTGGAACAGGACCTCCGCCGTCTCCATGGCTGTGGGTAAGCCCCTTAGAGGCACGAGTTTACAGGATTTAGAGAACCTGTCCACAGTGACCAGAATACAGGTGTTACCTTCTGAATTGGGGAGGTCCGTGACAAAATCCACACCCAGGTGGGACCAGGGCCTCTGGGGAATGGGTAGTGGAACCAGTTTGCCTGCGGGAAGTTGGCGGGGAGAGTTAGACCTGGCACAGACTGAGCAGCTTTGGACGTACCTGATGGTATCACGGTCCATACGGGGCCACCAGTAGCGAGATTGGAGGAGCGAGAGGGTCCGTCTGCTGCCCGGGTGTCCAGAGCCCGGAGACCGATGAGCTGTGTCCAGAAGGGGTAGACGTTGGGAGCGAGGCACGTAGGTTCTCCCTTCTGGACATTCCGGCGGAGCAGGTTCCTGGAGGGTGGCGTCGCGGATCTGCTGGTCCATATCCCAGATGATGGGGCTGATGATAAGGTGTGAGGGGATGATGGGTTCTGGTTCGAGTGAGAGGTCCTTGGCATATTGACGTGAGAGGGCATCAGCAGGAATGTTCTTGGAACCAGGTCGGTAGGTAATCTTGTAGTTAAATCGAGTGAGGAAGAGGGCCCAGCGTGCTTGACGGGGGTTGAGACGTTTGGCTTCGCGGATGTACTGGAGGTTCTTATGGTCCGTGATGATGGTGAATGGATGAACGGCTCCCTCTAGCCAATGACGCCACTCCTCCAGAGCCAATTTTATGGCCAGTAGTTCTCGATTACCTACATCGTAGTTCTGCTCCGCCGGAGACAGCTTGCGGGAGAAGAAGGCACAGGGATGGAGGAGCGTGGAGTCGCCGACCGCTTGGGACAGCACTGCCCCTACGCCGATGGTGGAGGCGTCCGCTTCCACGTAGAACGGGAGTTCGGGATCAGGATGGTGTAATAGAGGGGCAGTGCTGAAGATCTTCTTTAGCAGGTGGAATGCTTCGTGGGCTGAGGGGTTCCAGGTCAGATGTTTAGGTTTGCCCCTCAGGAGGGAGGTCAACGGGGCTGTGATGGTACTGTAGTCTTTGATGAAACGGCGGTAGAAATTAGCAAAACCTAGGAAGCGCTGGATCTCCTTGATGTTGGTGGGTTGTGGCCAGTTCACCACTGCATCGACCTTCCCCTGATCCATCTGCACACCCTCGGCAGTGATGTGATATCCGAGAAACTGTACAGATGTTTGATGGAATTCGCACTTCTCTAGTTTGAGGAACAGCTGGTGTAGGCGGAGCTTGTGGAGGACCTGCTGGATGTGCTGGCGATGTTCGGCCTGGTTCCGGGAGTAGATCAGAATGTCGTCTATGTAAACAACGACAAATTTGTGGAGAAACTCCCGGAACACCTCGTTCATAAACGTTTGGAAGACGGATGGACTGATGGATAACCCATAGGGCATGACAAGGTACTCATAGTGACCTGCAGGTGTTATGAAGGCAGTCTTCCATTCGTCTCCCTCACGAATACGAACGAGGTTATACGCACTCCGCAGGTCCAGCTTCGTGAAGACCTGGGATCCACGAAGCTCTTCGAGGGTGGCAGGGACCAGGGGGAGCGGGTAGGGTTGTTGGATTACTTGAGAGTTCAGCTGCCGGTAGTCGATGCAGGGTCGAAGACCTCCATCCTTCTTGCCCACGAAGAAGAAGCTGGAAGCGGCCGGCGAGGTAGATGGACGAATGTAACCTTGCTTCAACGCCTCCGCAATATACTCCTCCATCGCCTGGCGCTCCGGGATGGACAAGGGATATATCCGTCCCTTAGGAAGTTTAGCATCGGGCAGCAGATCGATGGCGCAGTCCCATGGCCGGTGGGGTGGCAGTTGGGTGGCAGCTTTCTTACTAAAGACGTCCTGGAACGCCATGTACTCCGCTGGGATCTCTACCGAGACTGTGGGTTCTGGGCTCTCAACCTGGGTGGAGGCGAGGGAGATCGGGACACAACAGGGAAGAGGCAGGTTGGATAGACAATGTTGCTGGCAGTGTTCGCTCCAATGGCTGATGTCACAGGGATCCCAGCGGAGTTCCGGGTGATGTAACTGTAGCCAGGGGCGTCCCAGGATGATGTTGACCGTCGAGCCCTCCAGTACCAGAAATTGGATGTCCTCCTTATGAAAAAGACCAACTTGAAGAGTGATGGATGGAGATCGATGACGGATTTTCCCACGCCCCAGTGGTTTTCCCTGAATGGTTGACACGGAGTATGTAGTTGAATGGCGTTGACTTCTGAGCTGTAATTGTTTCAAACAGTCCGATGAGATGAAGTTTCCTGATGAGCCTGAGTCAACCAAAGCAGAGATAGATAGCGAGAGTTCAGCAGTATGAAGTGTTACAGGTAGAAGAGTCAGAGAAGTTGTATTAATTTCAGTATGAATGGTACTCACCACGGGGCGTGGGGGACGAACGGGGCAGTTGCGGATGATATGACCAGGGTTTCCACAGTATAGACAAAGTCCAGAAGATAAGCGTCGAGTTCGTTCCGTTTGTGTGAGGCGATTAGAATCCACTTGCATAGGTTCTGGTACTGGAGGCCTAGCTGCCACCGAGGTCGGCTGAGGAGCGGGATTTTGAGGCTGGCAGGCGGCCAGTCGCTGGGTAATGCGGGTGGTTTGCTGTAAAAACGCCTCCAGACCAATGGAATCGTCATAGAACGCCATGGCGGCTTTGATGTTGGAGTTTAGACCATGTCGGTACGCGCCCAGAAGCGCTACCTCATCCCAGCCACTAGCCGCCGCCAGCGTGCGGAAATGGAGAGTGTAATCCTGGATCGAGGAAGAGCCCTGCTGTAAACGGAACAACTGATCGGAAATGGTTAGTGGGCCGGTAGCGGTAGAGAATACCTCGGAGAAATGACTGACGAATTGATCGAAGGAGTGAATGATGGGATTATTATTTGTCCATATGGCCTTCGCCCATTGCAACGCCTTGCCGGTGAGTAAGGAAATGAGGAAAGCTACCTTAGCATTCTCCGAGGTGAACTGGTGAGGCTGCATCTGAATGAAAAGTTTGACTTGTAGGAGGAACCCGCTACACTCAGCCGCCTCGCCTGCGAAGGAAGCAGGCATGGCCATGGGACATCCTGAGGCAGATGGCGGCGTCGGAGGTGGTCTTAACGCCGCCGTCAGGGCATTCACCAATTCGGTGACTGGGCTGGGTGAAGCGGTGTCTTCCGGGTTCATACTGTAAGCGGTCGGTTCTTCTGTCACATACAAAACACGAACACAGGAGATGGAGTGACAATGGAGTGGTTGATTTATTGATACAAATGATAATAGAGAGCGTAAACAGATGAATGGATGGCAGGGTAATCTTATCTGATATTTTGTAGAGAGAAATGGCGTGAATAGTCCAAACGAAGAAAATATCCAGCAGAGTCCAACAGTTCCAACAATGCAGAGCATGAAAAGGTCGGGAGCTATGGTCAGGGGTGTGAACGGTAGAACCGACAAGTGTGAACTGAGGGAGAGTGTCTTATAAAGGGGAGGAGTGATTGGGAACAGGTGCAGATGATCAGTACTCTGGTGATTGGGCTCTGATGGGAGGTGCTTCTGAGGGAGGTGGCTGTGGTGAATGCCTGACAACCGGTAGGTGCCCCCCCCCCCCCCCCAAGCAAAAATGTGAAACTCCGCCTATGGCCATAACATGGATAAAAATGGTTTTTAATGATGAAAAAGAGCTTGTTTTATCAAAAGCAACACTTAATATCTCGTATCAAATCAAGGTTGTTTTTCAGGGACACATGCTTGTTTCATAAGGGTTCAAAGTTGTGTCCCCACTGTTTGTCAACACAGCCAGACATACATTAAAATTTACTAAAATCAGGGAATATTAAGTGTCAAATGTCAATGTCAAAATCTCTCAACTCAACAGTTGTTTAACCCTGATAAAATGATTTTGTGGTGAAGTAAATACTACATAAAAAAACCAAATGTAATTTCTACATTTAGTTCAGGCAAGAATTAAAACATTGAAGTAAATTATATAGTAGTACTCGATTAAGCTTGTAGAAATTAAAGTTTGAACTTTTTACATAGAACCGTTTTGTTATGTTACAATGATTCTTTAAGTATCAAAGTTATGATCCCATCTTTTCCCATCATGCACTGAGGCATGAATAATTAAAAACCTCTGCCAAAATGAGTAAGACCAGGGTTGGAATAAAAATTAACTGTGGCCCAGAATTGAAATAAATGTGTCCCAGATTTCAACCAGAGGGGTGTTCCAAAAAAAACAAGTTTTACCCCAAAGCCTTTAAAACATGGCAAAGTTAAAAGGTTAAATATACAGGCAATAAAATGGATAAAACAAACTGTAGCAGTGAATGCACTTCTGTGAAAAGGCAGAACCTTTTTTGAGCCTTAAACCTAATATGGCTGGATATGTTTGTTTGTGGCGCCATCTAGAGCAAAATATAAAATTGAGAAACTGGAGAGTTCTGTTCCATTTACAAGAAAAAAAAAACTGAGTTACTTTTTTGCTTTCTTTGTGTATTTAATCCCATTTTATTAACCAATGACTTTGCTGCTGACTTTTGTTGACCCAGTTCAACCATACTCAAGCAAAACTTACTTTAGATTCAAATTTGTGCTTCATTTTTCTCATTGCTGAAGAGTGTCCTACAGTTCTATTCTACAGATGTCAATTTACTTTTTCTTCAGCCCTAGGATTATTCATTTCACTTTTTGGTTTGAAAAGGGCTTTTACATTTGAAAAAAAAAAAAAAAAAATCCATCATTTCTTTATTTCCTTTTCTAATTTTACTTCTTAAACGTAGATAAGTAGATTTTACTTAAATCCATACTTGAAAAAAATGTGTGTGGAAAAACTTGCCAAATAAAAATTAAGTCAGTTTTACTTATTGGTTTTTTTTTTGTCTGTGTGGATGTGAACTGTATTTTTAGTCCCTTTAGTGTATTTACAGGATCAGTTATGACCAGATGCAGAAATAGATGTAATATACAGGCGGTGATGGGGCCACGACGCAAAGCGCTTATTCCTTACATATAAAAGCCTCGTTTACAATTAATGTGAAATGACTCACTGTTGAAACAGCCTCATAACAGCTCACCTTGTTGTCTGTGTCTGTACAGATATATCACACCCCTGACAAATATTTGAATGAGTGGAAGGAGTATTCCTAGGGCCAGACTCCACCCTCTCCCTTGTTTGACCCATTAAGAATAAATACCAACAATGTCAGTCAGTACTTCTCTACTTGTCAGTGCACAAATAACTGTTGTGAATTAAGTAAATGTAAAATAACTCTGAATTGAATTTGCCAACAACTATATCCCCATTATATTGGTCACTGGCTCTGTCAGAAAATGCTTTTCTTTCTTACTTATTTTTTGTCTTGTTTTCAGCCAAAATATCTAAACATTCTTAAATCAAGGAGGATTTACTAGACTAGAAGTAAAAATTATTTTCTTGTTTTCAGAAAAAAGAAGTTAAAATTAAGCAAGTTTTTCCTTGAAACAAGCAAAAATAATCTGCCAATGGGGTAAGCAAAATAATGTAGTTTTCTGCTTGAAATAAAAGATAATTTTGCTTACTCCATTGGCAGATTATTTTGCTGGTTTTGAGCAAAAACTCACTTAATTGTGGCTTCTTTTTTCTGAAAACTTCTAGAAAAATCTAGAAAATCCTTCTTGATTTAAGATTTTTTTTTTTTTTTTTAGATATTTTGGCTGAAAACGAGAAAAAAAAACACCAAGTAAAAGAACAATTAGTAAAACATGGGTCAGCCCCTAGAAATGAATACCTTGCAGTTTGAGAAGTAGATGTAATATACAGAACAAACCTAGACGCACACAATAAAGCTGAACAAATGCACATAGAAAGCACAAAGCAATAAAGCAGCACACAAAATAAGAAAATACCACACTGACTATTAAAGAGTCAGACCAAGGTAACTGTGTCTTGAGTATACATGACTGTATGAAATAATGACAGACTGGTAAATCAGCTGATATCCGTCTGTATAAATTATATTACAGTCATTTATATGGCATCATTAAATCAGCAATATATTAGTTCTCAGCTCTGGATCAACATTATTTCTTTCAGTCATCGGAAAACATATTGCATGACAACTAGAAATAAATATCTTGCATAATAATACATAATACATGCTGTGCATTATCAACTAACTACTGATGCTTATTATGAAGTCTCTTAAACAGCCTAAATGCAATGAATTGCTGTCCGAACTAATATGTAAATTATATATGTAAATGCTATTTTTTTTTTTTTTTTAATCAATCTTTTATCAGTCTTTGTTAATGTTAGTAAAATACAACTGTTCATTGTTTGTTTACTTCCCCGTGTTAACAACTTTTGATTTAATTTAATTTTAATATGTTTATTTCAGACCCTTCGGTCCATATCCACAAAAGTAACAAAATACTAAACAATAAAACAACAAACATGCAACAACAAACAAACAAACAAACAAACAAATAAAAATAAATAAAATATATCATTCCAGTGCTTCCAATACCAGGAGAAGTACCTAGTATCACTTAATATAGGATCACTTAGAACCATTGCACATAAACTTATACACATATTTCCTTAACACAGCATAAAGAATATTATTATTTACAAACATCTGACTTGCACTCATCCACCTTGGGAGCCTAAATAAAATTGTTTGATTTTTCTAAGTGCATTGTTTGATTGTTAAAATGCATTAGTAAATGTTGAAATGAACATAAAATGATGTAGAGGTACTAAGTAGTCGAACGTCATTGTTAGTTTATGTTGACTAACAAGTGAGGCCTTTTTGGAAAGTGTACAAAAGATGATGAAACTTTAAAGATGACACAAGAGATTCAGTTGAGTGAAAATAATACTGTGCTACTCAAGACAATCAACAGTGAACTGATCTCAAACTAATAATTATGTGTGTAGGTGTGAAAACATTGTGTATATGAGAGCAGCAGCAGCGGGGGCGGACATTTGGTGTGTCTGCATCTGGATCAAAATCTCACAGGGTCAGTGTTATTTTGTAATCAGATTCATGAGCATAACAATAATCCTCAATAAAAAAAGCCCCAGTTAGTCCAAAACACAGCTGCTGGTCAAGAAAATATGCCCATGCCCATTTAAAAAAGCCCATGTCATCAATGTGCAAACAACACAGCCAATGAAACCAGTCAGACTAAATCCAGTTTTAGATGAAGGTGTGGACTATGGAGACTGAGATGATACACACATCATGTGGGTGGTGAAACTTGTACCATTTTATCCTATGCAACCCAGATCTTAACCTCAGAGTCACACAATCAGTGGAGATTCTCTCTTTCCAGCTCAAAACAAGGTAATTAAACACTTTCATCTGTAATCATGATTTGTGTTTATACTGTGTTTTACATAATTATATTACACAGAGTCTATAAACACTGGGTTGTTTTACATCTCTCCTCTCACAGATGAGAAACATGTTTCTAAATACGTTTTCATTTTTAAAATGTTTTACTTTCTTTTTTTGAGTTCATGTTCTCTTATATGTGTACAGGATCTGAATCTACAGCATCAGACACACAGTATTTAAAGTACTGACAGTTTGTTTAATTTGTTGTAGTTTTCACAACTTATATTATCAAAACTTTTAGTACTAATATAACAACAGATCATCAAAAGTGCACTTTCTTTAAACATTTCAGCATGTTTTCAAACGTGTGAGTAGAAAACAAAACTTTTGTCCTTTTCACTTCACAAAAGAAGTATTTCATCTATAGTATAAATGTTTAAGTTCCAGCAACTGATGTTCATAATGCTCAAACTATTTACTCACATCGCTTCCCATTTAGTTTAATACATTAGGCTATTATGTAATCCAACTGATCTTAATCTATGAATCATTTGGTACATCTACAGAATTCTAGACACAAATTTTACATATATAGTTTCTGTAGCACTTGTTTGCAATTTCTGGTATGGATAACGGTGATTAAACCAAATGTTTTCATTTAATAAAACAAATCTGGTATTTTGAAACAATGGTTTTGTGTACTAAAAAAATGTGTGCAGTTAAAATGAAAGCACAGAGGTTTTGAAAGAATGACATCAAGTGTCATCAGTTCGGATTGTTTTGAAAATGTATATTTGATTATACTTAAGTTTTATACCAATTTTTCTTCAATTACAGTGTGTCTTGATCCAGACAAAGCTGTAAAGTGTCATTCTGATGTATCAAACTGAATTAAACATGAGGTGAGAAAAGAAAACGGTATGCAATACTTCACATACAGTGCTTTAACAGATTTTATTAGGAAGGTTTAAGTTAATTAATCATCTAATCACACTAGTTTGAACAGCTAATTGATCAGCAATGGATTTGATGTCACCTGCTACGATGCTATTTCACTTCAACACTGCTGACTTTAATGAAACTGTATTATGTGATTACAGATATAAATGGAGTGCAGAAACACATGCTGAACTCCAAAAACAAACCAAAAACAAGAGAACTAAAAGAAAGATACAGGCCAGAAATGAGAAACAAAGCAGTGCATCTCTAAAGAAAAACAGACAGACACTTGTTAGACGAAACAGTATGGATAGAATAAATCCACTGTAAGTATTTGTTTATTATTGAACTTATGCTAGATATCACCTATACACTCCTGTCATAAAGTAATACAATCAGGTTCATCAGACTGGCTTTCTGCAGCTTTCTAATGTGCGGTTGTTTTTATCTGCTGTATTATAAAAACTATAAATCCAAAACAATGAGAATATCTACTGTATACTTGTTTGATTTCTAGTCTGATGTGATCCAGATCGGCCTGTAAAGCTTCAGTTTGACTTAAAAACTGAGGTCAGATTCTCACATCAAAACCCATCAGTGAGACACCAGCGGCTGAAGACCTGAACATCATTTTCATCATCATCATCATCATCATCATCATCATCATCATCATCATCATCATCTCAGACTCCATCACTCCAGACTACATTCTCTCAGATCTGTCTCAAAGCTGCACTAATGATACACTTTACTGGTAACATTTTTACCCCATGAATGTTTGATCTGCATCTGCATCACACAGACACTTTGTTTCACAAAATATTTTTCATTTTGCACTGCCTCATACATTTCATGTATTAGGTATATTTTGACATTCTTGTATATTTTGAGGTTTTTTTTTTTTTTACCCCTCTATACCATTTATTGTATATGTATTTATTCCTCTTTTCACCATATTCTATATTTATGCTACAAGCACTGGACATAATAATGGTTCAGTATGTTTCATCTGCACAGTTGACATATTTAGTTATGCAAAACTCATTTGTATACAGTAGAGGTCAAATGTGTTGTCTGGCCTTGGAAAATGTACATCTTGTACATATATTTGATATCTAAAAAATAAATTTGACAATATTTGCATGCATCTTGTATGTGAAGGAATTCAAACAGTCGAAAATAAATGAACAAACTCATAATCTCAGAGTAATATTGCGGTCATTCTAGTTGTAATATAGTGACATGTTGCAATGTACAGATGAGGAAGGATTAAAAATGCCAATTCGAATTACTTTCTGGACACACCTTGTATTGGCAGAAGTCACCAACCAGATTTCACTTGAAACTTAAAAGCCTTTGAGATTCAAGACAGTAACAGAAATAAGAGAAATCAGAGATCAGATATGAAGCTGAATGAGGATCAGACTCTCACAGACTTTCTGCCACGGTTATGTAACGGAATCAGAGAGTTTCCAGATGGAAACCCAAAGAACTGGTTTGGTGACTCTGAATCAAAAGCACCACAGTCAACCGTCGAATTTTTGTTAGTCAGATTTCTGACCTGAGAGACAACAGGCCTTGAAACGTAACGATGAGGCACGCCTCTCACTGAGAGGACTAGTAGAAATATCCTGTGCAGGCCTGATTGCAGTCAAATGTTTTTGAGTTTTAAGCTTCAGATAAAGTGCCTGGATTGACCTTTGACCCCGTTATACAGTGACGCACTCTATAGCTGATCATCAGAATCACAGCAGAGTTAAAGATCTACAAATAAATATGAAAGTATTTCACAGCAACAGTAATGAAAACAAAAGTACGGATTTCACTTCATCAGCTGATATAGATGTTATCGACTTTATTCATTTAATAAACTTAACAAGAGCTTCTGAGAAATCACTAAACATTATTGAAGTGAAACACAAAGCGACTCTAATCCATCAGTTCTGTTTTCATCTGTTCTGAAGGTTTGAATGGTTTGATCACGATCCAGATCTCTTTCATTTCCAGTAAATTCTGTTCATGATTCACTGCAAACCTCAGCATTTCATCTCCTAAAACAGCCTGTGATTTTGTGTATTGATGTCATTTCTGACAGAATATAATCACTGATTTTCAGCTTTCTCATGTGCTTTAGCTCTCATTTTACACACAACATCTCTCTGTTTGTTCAGAATAATGGGAAATTAAGATAATAGTTTCTGTTGTCTTACCAGAGACTCTTTCTGGATTTCTGGATCTGTCAGTTGATGATGATGATGATGATTCATATCAAGCAGATCTCCTTAATGTCCTAAATGAAGAATATGTTTAAAATCATGGATCAGTCATGAATGCATTAAAATGAGCCTTATTATGTTTTCCACATTTACAAGCCACAGGTGTCAAATAAAGTACTGATGTGTTTGTTAGACAATTTCACAAAGTAATTATTTATTCAAAAAAAAAAAACAAAAAAAAAAAAACACCTGCTCACTGAATCTGGTTTTAGATGCAGTTTCAAATCTCAGTCCAAAACAGAGCTGAAGGCTTATATATGTGTGTGATGAAACACACCTGATTCACATCAGCAGCTCATTAATGACTTTAACAGAAACACAAGAGCTCAAGACTCACTCAATCCTGCACTTTACACTATACATCATCTGTTCAAACACACAAGTGTGTTCATTACAGCAGATGCTGAAAGATTGTTTGCTACAAATTTTGACATTTAATATTCACACAAAATGCAAAAATCACTATTATTATTATTATTATTAAAAAAAAAAAAAAAAAAAAAAAACATTTTAAAAGTGAACATTCAGTTAACTCATTCAGTGAGCATTTGCATAGCATTTTAAGGCACTTTTGTACACTTCTGGACCGACATGATTTCATTTCTGCACACATAACACTAGTAACACTAGTTTTTTTTCTCTCCTAACTGCAGTAACAATTCTGATGTCTGTTGCTCAAATGTATCTCATTTACATTCACCTGGAGTAAATAAATCATGACATCATGTTTTGTGAAATCTGTTCACTGATTTAAAATAATAATAATAATAATTATTATTATCATTTGAGAGCTGATAACTGAATGATATTTAATGAATCAAGCTGAAGGAATGTCACTTGTATTAAATAGAATTTAAGGCATTATGATGCAAGTATGTATTAGTAAATGCGTTTTATATTTATCATAATACATACGTTAACTGCAGTTTCCATCTTTGTCCACTAGATAGTAGAACTACATTATCAAACTTAAAGGCCTTTAGTTTCAGGTTAAAGATTCAATGAGGTCATAATGTTATACATGAAGCGTAAAGAGCTACGTCATGATTGGTGGATAAAATAAATGAGACACTACATGATCATCATGTTCACATAAACATGATGTCATGGTTTATTTACTCCGGGTGAATGTAAATGAGATACATTTGAGCAACAGACATCAGAATTGTTACTGCAGCTGGGAGAAAAAAAAAACTAGTGTTACTAGTGTTATGTGTGCAGATGCATGAAATCATGTCAGTTCAGAAGTGTTCATGTTCATGTTTGGTTTCATAAGCGTCTTCCACAGTCTTGTGGTCTGCTGTCTATGTTCCTGTTCAACCTGTCAGTTCACAGCATTGTGGTTTGGATCTAACCCTAACCCAGCTAAACACACCCCTTTCAGGATATTGTGCGATGCCTCGCTTTGCTTTAAAAACAGTTTGTCACTCATGCAGAAGAGAAAACGTCTTGCTTTGTGATTCTCTGTGTGATTATTGAACGTTGTGGAGGTCTCATGTATCTCGTAAGTCTGCTTTAAACTCATCTAATGTTTTATATGAGAAGCATGTCTTGATAAAAAAGTTTTAGATGAATTACTGTGCAATGATGACTCTACACTTTAATCTTGGTTTATGTTTACAACTTTTATAATTTAGGGTAAACGTGCCTATTAAACTCACCAAAATCTAGACTGAGAACTTTTTTTGTGCACAATATATTGGTTTCAGCACAAGAAGTTATGTTAAAATAAAAGATTAATCATTCACACAATAATATTTAACTTTATTCTAAAAGACAAAAGCATTTCAATTAAGATGTACATCATTAAATGCAAAAAGTCTGGCTTTGCTTAATGGTTACATTTTTGTACCCTTTAAGGCAAGACACAGGGTTAAAAAAATAAATAAAAATAACTTATCACCATCTTTAACCAGTTGATTGATTACATTGATAATTGCAAACATTTTTTGTATTACAAGTTTTCTAAAATGTTAGGTTTAGATATGCAAATGAGGCATTATTTATTGAAATATGCATTGATTTGCATACATTTCTAGTGCAAACATCTAAACACTGGATGAAGTCAGTTTCAAAATTCAGTTTAAAATTTCAAAATGGCACATTTTGTCACTCAATAATTCAGAAAATACTTAGAACAGACAAAAAAAATTTTTTTTTTTTTACTATTAGGAGGGAATAAAATGTTGTATATAATCTAGCAAATTATATATGAACAAATCCCTTTGTAAAAACCTTCAGGATATAGACAGGAGTAAAAATGTAACGTTTGGTGTGTATAAATGCTACTGAGATTTATGGCTCAGTGTAGGAGAAAAAACTCATTTTGCGAAAACAGCCTTTAAAAATATGTATTGTAATAGAAAAAAATAGATAAAATGCTGAAAATGCACTTTATGAAAAACCAAAAAGCCCAAAATCTCAAATTTGACAGGTGACTGAAAAAACTGTTTTTGTCTCGTCTTAAGCACACCCCTGTTCCCAATAAGCTCAGATCATGTTTTATTTCATTTTTGTGTTGATTTTAAACAAAATAATTGAAAAATGTTTTATTTGGAGGTACAAAGTCAATCAGAAAAAGCAAAACACTAAAATTAAGCAGCAAGGCATTCAATTTGATCAGTTATTTATTCATAGTGAAGTGTCATAAGAACATTGCAACATCTAGACTAGTCCATGTTCAGCTAAATAACACATTCAAAAATCTAATAAAACAAACCACAAACAGATTTCATTCATGTGGTTGAACACAGAAGCTAGCTTCATTACAAAGCCACTTATTAAAAGTCAAAAAATCAGTTTAAATTTTAAAAGTTGTGTATTTTATTCCAGCCATTAGTTTTTTTTTTTTTTTCCCTGAACAGATATGACAGGTTTTTGATGACTCCTTTGAATGGACGACATGCCTCTTTCATCTTTGGGCATAAATTATACTAATGTCTAGGTTTTGTCATCTTACAGATGTGAAAATAAGTTATTAATCATTAATTAAAAAGTGACTTAAAGTGACAACCATTAGTTAATATTTAACTGGCGGCCAAAGTGGAAGAGCTTAAAGAGAGCACACTGAGCTTAACTGGAGCAGCAACAATTTGTAATGCATTTTATGTAATATTTTTTTAAAATGAAAAGATAAATAGCTAAATAAGTAATCTTGGTCATGTATTAAGTTCATACCTATTTTAATACGAACAACTTTGCAACTACTTTTTATTATTGATACTGAAGGTGTGTGATTTTCATAGTAGTTCACCTTAAAATAATATGAAGTCTTTAAAAATAACAGCAGTGTAAAACCACAAACCAGCAGTAAACTGTAAATGTAAAATATTATAGTTTTAAAAGTACAAGCCAGTAATGCCTGTGAAGTAATATATTGTTACACAATTTTATACAGCCACATACAGACTACTGTTCTGCAGCATCTATGCAGCATTTATGTTAGTAAAATTATCTTTTGGAACTTTTTGAACTGTAATTATTTCCCACATCCAAGTTCCAGGTTATAATATGCAAAATCTAAACATCAATCTATTAATTTCACAGTAAGTGAAACTTACCTAAAATAAAGGTTTAAACGTCTAATGTATGTAACGTATGTTCTGTTACTAATATTTTATGCTACTTTTTTATTCTAGCCTGCACTAATATCTTAATACATTATTAAAACAATAATTTGGATTCCAATTGGGGGCCTCCAAATTAAATCTATCTGGAATCAGGGGCATTAAGAGACGATGCAATGCGAGTGAAATGATCTCCCCATGAAATCAAAGTCCAGAAACAAAAACAAAAACAATTTCCCCTTCAACTGCCATTTTTTCTGACATTTTATTTTGATTCGTGCTCTTTGTTGTATGCAGGGTAACGGAACACAAATGCCATTTCTGTTTGTATTTTAAAGCAAAATAGAACTGACATTTTTCAGACATTTCATGCATGAATGTTCTTTGTTGTATGCAGAGGCTGCAGTCTTTGAGTTTTTAATTATCTTAATTATCTGCGTTTTGTTATTTTATTAAGTTAATTTAGAAAAACGTTTGGAGCATTTATTTTATTCGTTAAATATATGTTTTTGTTTTTTAAAGAAACAAACAGCGGCCAGCGGAAGACTGTTCATAGTCTGTTTGATCAGTTTACCTTCTCAAATCATCACACAACTTGTCTAAAATAAAATCTATAGATATAAAACAGTTTAAGTAGCTCTAAAGCAATGTTGGTTTAAACGTTAAACAGATAAATGTGTGCTATTAGTGGCATATTCAATCTTTGCAGGACATGCAGGCGCCAGCGCAATCATTCGCATTTTTTTCAGCAGAAACAATTTAAAATTATCCGTCATTTTTGCTCACAAAGGAAATAGTAATACGTCATTCAGAAATGTAAAGGGTCTAACGTTACTTTTATTTGTGTGCACTCATAATATCAACAAAATACGGAAGTACTAAAAGGCCAAGCATTATGCATTATTTTTTTATCTTGTTTTCTCGTGATCTCGACATAACGAAAAGTTGTTTTCTCGAGATCACGACTTAATTTTCTCGTGATCTCAACATAATTATTTTTCAATGATTGTTAGATTTTTTTTAAACACCCCTTGTGAGTTGCCGTAGTAACGAACGCAACTTGGACTGGCATCAGACAAATAACCATGAGCTCTTTTACTACTGTAAGGTCTACAATAAACAAATAGCCTCTAATCAATCAGTGTTTTTTATTCCAAAGTAAACATTTTGTTTGTATAATTAACATGTTTAAATGGTCTAACATCAGAGCATTCAACACCGAAAGCGCAGGAGGAGCGCCTTCAGAAGAATGTAGAGAACTAGGCTATTGTAGCCTACAATAGAGCAACTTGGATTCAAATCACTTTATTTTCCTTATTCGTTTCCAAATTAAATTATATATAATTTGTTTGTGATTTTTATTAGGCATGTAGGATATGTTGTGACTGATATGTGCGTCAGCTTGGGATGCTGTTTGAAAAGAGTCAGCGTATTTGTGTGTGCGCGCGCGGTTTCCTACAAAGAAATGTGTCTAGCGTTACTAGACACATTACAAATATGTCATTATAGTGCGTTCTACATCATAATGTGCTAACAGTTGTAGTTCAAAGATGAACAAATAAAGATATAGGTTGAAAACAGAATACTATACAGAGACGTCAAAATTGGTTTTAATAAGCAATAAGTTTCACTGAATGCTATTGCAGTAGTGAAACGAGTCGTGCAGCATTTAGAACGTAACGATTACATATACACTTTCAATCAAATATAATCGTTTTTATTCAAGCATTTAACATTTATAGGTCAGTTAAATGTCAGTCATGAACTGCACAAATCATAGCAAATACGGAGTGGTCACTCTGTCCCAAACGTACAGTAAGGTGGATATGAGTTATCTTAAGTTCTATACTGCCATCTGGTGGCGCAGCTGTGTAACTTGGAGAACAACTTTTGTTATGTCGAGATCACGAGAAAATTATGTCGCGATCTTGACAAAACAGCTGGTTATGAATTAAAAAAAAAAATCATTATGCATTTCTCTCTGGTGCATCCAAAAAGGAGATTACGAGTCAGAGTCTTTGCGACACTATCTCAGAATACACTAGTTTATTAATGAATCATTCAAATATCTCCTTACCGTTTCCCCCGAAACATTCGTTGTAATTAGTTTTGCCGGTGCTTTGTAACAAGATGATGTTGTGTTGCATCTTTCAGATGTGCGGTGTGGCCGACTTGCTCATATGCTGTTCTTATCGTTTTATATATGTTCTGCTTATAATGACATAGCTACAGGCTTATGCTCTGATTAAAAGGTGGTGTGCATTCAAGCAGGTGTACGTTAGTCAATTATTATAACAGACGCATTTTCTGCCGGTTGTCTGCATCAGTAAAGATCACAACGCTGTACAGCTGACTGACGCGAGCTACATTTTCAACACAAATTTTAAATAAAAAATAATAGTTATCTTAGACTTGCGTTGTGTGCTCAAACACTTACATTTTACAATACCGCCATAACCATCTTCAGCAACTGTCGTGCAGGTGGGGGGTCAGCAGAGACCTTGCACGATGTAGGGAAAATGTGATCGGTACAGACTGGTCCAGTCAAGAGGCTGCAGCCGGTTTTCAGTACCTGCATTCAACTTACTATGGCGCTCCGCAAAATAAGGCGAGATGTGGTCCCTTATTTGGCATTAGATTTACATGGGCAGAGTAAGAACGTGAAACTAAACCTGAAAGCGTGTGTCTCACGCTAAATGCGTGAGAGTTGGCAACCGTGTAAGTTATACGCCTCTTTCACATGTCACTTGTATTTATTATGAGTAAGATTGAAAACGTGAGGAACTGTGGTTTGCTTCACCTCGTCCAGGGTCTGTGAGAATTTTTCACTTCATATGTCAGGCCAAGTGTGACTCTGTGTAATGAGAATCTTCTACAACTGAGTAACCAGAAAAAAACTCCACTCTGTGTAAGCGTTACTAGAGTTCTGTACTAGAAATCTTCATGCTGCTGTATTATAATCATCCTGCATCCTCTGAGTAAGAGCAAAACTGATCTCATGATAATTCGTACGTATTTTACGTAAAATGTGGTTCTAAAAAACGTTTACGTTTTTCAAGACACTAAAACGTACAATACTGACGTATTTACAGCATAGAAAAGTTTTTTTCTACTTTGTTATAGAATATTTACTTGATCATCAAGCAATAATCATAAACAGGACCAGTTGTATTATTATCATTTTTTGGATTACCTTTAGGAAATAGGAATTCATTTCAGTTATTTTATTTCTTATTTATTTTATTATAGCCTCCAACAACTAACGGTCTTTAAGCCATTATTAACCATTAACCGTTATGTAAAATTACAATTAAATTACGTGGCTGTGACCCATTAAATATACCTACATTTGTTTTCCAGGGATTCATTTTATACACTTAAAAGCAGCATATTAAACAATGCGCGGATTCACATGGTCACGCACTGTGATCGAAAGAAAACATTATAAAGCTGTATATAAAAGAAATAAATAGGCTAGGCCTAACGAAAGATAAAAATGTGAAACAATTAACAGTATATATATGTACAATTTTGTTTCATTTTTCTGATGCTCTCTTGAAAAAGCAGTTATTTTCCTTTATTTGAAAAAAAAAATGTACATAATTAAAATAAATGTTTAGAATAGTATTTAATCATATTTTGAATAATGTCTTACTCTTATATGACCACAAATGAAGGAGTAGGCTATTGTAAGTTCCACTTTAAGGGAAAAAACAACAACAACAACAACAACAACAACAACAACAAAAAAACAAAAACAAATCAAGCTTCCAGTCGCCTCCTGAGCGCAGTTAGCATTACTAAATCGACAATGCAGCTTCATTGTCATAATAAAATACAGTCAGCCAAACATATTGAACAAAACATGCTATTTTATTTCCCCTCATTTCAGGAATCCTTTAAATTTAAAAGGTAGAACAGAACTCAGAACACAACAAGAATATAAATATGAAGTTATACTAACTATAACCTACTAATTTTGTACCAGAATGTACAAAATGTAAAAAATGGTAAAAAAAAAAAAAAATAAATAAATAAATAATAATAATAATAATAATAATAATAATAATAATAATAAATGGCTGTAGCCCTGGCAGAATTTTGAATAGCCCCAGTTCAGCCACTAAAATTGTGATTCGTTCGTTCGTTTAATGTTTAATTTAAGTGTAAAGTATGCACAGTTCATATGCATATGAATTGTGTTGTTAATGCTGAGCGCATGGTGCTGTTCAGTTTTTTCCCCTTCTCCCAAACAACTATTAAAATAGTTCAATTTTTTATGTAATGGCAAAGTGATCATATTTCGTTTTTTTTTCGTTTCACGATCACATGCATTGGAAACTGTAAACGGTCTGTAAACTATACTTTCATTTGTGTGCACTCACAATATCAACAAAATGTTTTTATAAAATAAGGAAAACAAAGAGGATGCGCTTTCTGCCGTCTCGGAATAGGAGCGCTTCCAAAACTCAATGAATAGCCTACTTGCCTTACAGACAAGATAAATTGATAGAATGCTTTGAATTGCTACTTAAAAACTAAGTAATTTAAATCAAAAACAAAAACTATTTTATTACTATTTAATCCGTAAAGATGCAGTTATCTCTAAAGGCGTGTCCGAGGAAATAGCGTGCCAGGCTCATTAACTTTATCTTTGCAACACTGACTCAGAAAACATTAGTTTATTAATAAATGGGTCATTCTATAATTAGGGGTACATTTAGCATTTGACAATGTGAAGAAAAAAGTTTTCCATTATCCCAAAAACCCAAACATGACCTTACATAGCTGCTTTGAAACTATCTATATTGTATAAAGTGCTATATAAATAAAGGTGATCTGTAGGAATATTTGCATAAAATACTATCTATGTTTGCTACTGTCCACCACCTTATCTTTACTGGGTAAGATAGTTGACTAACTTAGTTGACATTTGTAGTGTTTTGGGCCTATAACTCAACACGGAAGCCTAGAACGACTGAGCATATGGTATGTTTAGAAATATATTTTCAGAAACAAAACGTATGTTTTAGTTAAATTGCCTTATAAAAATTTGCAGCAGTAATATTTGGGTAACACTGTTGACATTGAATTAATCTGCTCTTGACACAGGTTTGCTAGTTTCACCAATATTAGGGGAAAAAGAGAAAACAAAACTTCTAGTGTTTCATCCATGTGCTTCTAGAGGAAATATCATCAAACTGTGCAAATTATGTGAGAATGGGACAAACCATTCTTTTCTGAGGGGGGCTTTTCTAGTGGGTAACTTAGTTGACAATGATTTTTCGGACACAAATAAAACAAGTTATATAAAAATAAACTCTTTTTTTGAAGCGAACACCCAAATGACTTGATAACCTAATCTAACTAAAGATAAAACTGTGAAAGTAATTTATATTTGAGGCAATTTTCATGCTTAAATGCACAGTAGAATGAGCAACTTGTGTACTAGAAAATTAAGCATCAGGGCTTTGTATTGATAAAAATATATTAAAAATATACTTCACAGACATGAGATGTACCCACAATTATAGAATGACCCAAATAATAATTAAGAAAATACTTAGAACAGACAAAAAACTATCATTTTTTTAATAATTTCGGAGGGAATAAAATGCTGTATATAATCAAGCACATTATATATATGAACACATCTCTTTGTAAAAACATTCAGGATATAGACAGGAATAAAAATGTAACGTTTGGTGTGTGTAAATGCTACTGAAGTGGAGATTTATGGCTCAGTGTAGGAGAAAAAACTCATTTTGAGAAAACAGCCTTTAAAAATATGTATTGTAATAGACAAATAGATAAAATGCTGAAATCACTTTATGAAAAACCAAAAAGCCCAAAATCTCAAATTTGACAGGTGACTAAAAAAACTGTTTTTGCCTGCAGCGTCTCGTCTTAAACACGCCCCTGTTCCCAATAAGCTCAGATCATGTTTTATTTCATTTTTGTGTTGATTTTAAACAAAGTAATTGAAAAATGTTTTATTTGGAGGTACAAAGTCAATCAGAAAAAGCAAAACACTAAAATTAAGCAACAAGGGATTCAATTTAATCAGTTATTTATTCATAGTGAAGTGTAATTTAAGAACAGTGCAACATCTAGACTAGTCCACGTTCAGCTAAATAACACATTCAAAAATCTAATAAAACAAACCACAAACAGATTTCATTCATGTGGTTGAACACAGAAACTAGCTTCATTACAAAGCCACTTATTAAATTAATGTCAATTTATTTATATGATCTGTGTGAGTTTGTTGTAATCGGAATTAATTTAAAAGTCGGTGCATGATGCCTGGTGTTCTAAAAAAAAATCAGTTTAAATTTTAAAAGTTGTGTATTTTATTCCAGCCATTAGTCGTTTTTTTTTTTTTTTCCCTAAACAGATGAGACAGGTTTTTGATGACTCCTTTGGATGGACGACATGCCTCTTTCATCTTTGGGCATACATGATACTAATGCCAAGGTTGTGTCATCTTACAGATATGAAAATAATTTATTAATCATTTTATAAAAAAAATTGACTTAAAGTGACAACCATCAGTTAATATTTAAAGTCTGTTTATGAAGTATTTACATAGACGGCCAAAGTGGAAGAGCTTTGCAACAATTTGTAATACATTTTATGTAATATTTTTTAAAATGAAAAGATAAATAGCTAAATAAATAACATGTAATGCATGTAAAATGTATTTTCTGTTACTAGTATTTTATGCTACTTTTTTTATTCTAGCCTGCAGTAATAACTTAATACATTATTAAAACAATAACTTGGATTCCAATTGGGGGCCTCCAAATTAAATCTATCTGGAATCAGGGGCATTAAGAGACGATGCAATGCAAAGTCCAGAAACAAAAACGATTTCCCCTTCATGTTTCGTATCGTTAACACCTCTGTGTGATTTTGGTTTAAGTGGATTTTCACATGTCACTAGTTATGAGTACAAATACAATTTAAAACTACACTTCTGTTAAATGTGGTGTGTACCACAGCTATTTTTATATTGAAAAAAAAAAAAAAAAAAAAACTATAGTTTCTTTATTAAGTAACTTTGACGTCATGAATATCGATTGTTTTCTTAGCACCCCCACATTTTGGTCTACCCCCCATACCCCCCCCCCCCCCCCACACCCAACTTTTAACCAGGCCGCTCAAGTTTTGGCCCGACAAGTGGATGCTTACACAAACAGGACCTATGAACTATGAACTTAAGTCCAAAGCTTTCTGCTTGCCGGCACGTGGCATAAGCAAAATGATTACTGACATTTGCTGCATTTTGTAAGGGGGTGGGTGGAATCTAAAACAGAGCCACATATACAGTCAATAAAAAAATTACCTGCACCAGAAGGGGGAATTTTGGTTTAATTTTCCATTTTACTGAACACATCACCAAACATTTACATATGACCCAGTTATTACAGCTGAAGTCAAAAGTTTACATACACATTGCAGGATCTGCAAAATGTTAATTAGTTTACCAAAATAAGGAAATGCATGTTTATTTAGTACTGACCTGAGTAAGATTTCACATAAAAGATATTTACATAGTCCACAAGAGAAACTAATAGCTGAATTTATAAAAATGACCTGTTCAAAAGTTTACACCCCTATGATTCTTAATACTGTGTTGTTCCTGAATGTCATTTTGTCATTATTGCATATATATTGGGGTGTGATTTTTCAATGCAAACAGCCACAACAGTTTTATTTATAACACACTGTTTATACATTTATGAGCACATAACCCAACCCCTGTCCCTAAACCTAAACATTTGTTAATAAAACACAGATATAACAGGCAGATGCAACTACAGTCACAATTTATTTGAAAAATATGAATATTCCAAGTCTTCCGAGGCAAAACAATTGTTTTCTGAGAGGAACAGACGCCATCATTGTTTCTGTCAACCTCATCCTGGGAGTGAGAATGGTATAGAAGTGAAGTGACACAGTCATTTGTAGATTCTGCAACCACAAAAACCCTCACACAGTGTGCGAGTTACTGGAGCACTGTGCTAAAACTCACTATGGGTGTCATGTGGTCAGATATGCATCTCTCACTCTTACTGTGCGGTTCCACTATACATCATTAAATGAGCCAAAAAGTGCTGCTGAGGATGCTACAAGGCCACTGCTAGTCGTGTCAAATTTAAGGCAACACACGCAAATGAAATCAATGTTCACACCCTGTTCACATTTCATCTTCTTTAACGGCAGTTTGCAAACTAAACACTTTATTGGTGCTGTAGCATATAATGAAAGCATGCAAAGTGTCTTTACTTTTGCTTATTCAGTGATATGTGATTTCTGCTCAGTAATCCACCAGTTCCACAAACACTCAGAAACATATGCTAAAACGTTGCCTTGCTTACTTTTCACAGCAATTGGTTGTCCCCAGTGTTTTTCGCTAGAGATTCACATAAAGTTGAGAAATACCCATCCTTTTTGATGCTCTCAGCTGCTCTTATCTCTTTCTCCATGCCGCTTTCAATCCAATAATGCACCGTGAGAGAGTTTAAGCTCAACTTCCATTTAAATGAACTGAAAACACTCGTCAGATTCATCTTTGAGCAATCGATGTTATGTATTTATCTGGATTGGAACTGAACATACTTCTGAAATGGATTGTCATTGTTTAATTATATAATTGGTGTGACACATTTTTACCTGACAAATAAAATGTTGTATTTGTTTAATTCTATTATCTCTTTTGAAATCATTATTTCTAGTAGATTATAGTGCAGTCTGGTGTTTCTACAAATCTGGGTCCAGGACAGATCACATCGAAGTAGTGTGAAAAGATGGATCTCAAAATCACACAGTCATTGTTGGAAAGGGTTCAAATACATAAAAATGCTGAAAATCCACAGAATTTGTGGGAGCTGAAGGATTTTTCTGAAGAACAGCAGACAGTTTAACTGTTCAGGACAAACAAGAGACTCATGAACAAGTATCACTAAACAAAAAACACAGCTGTGGGTCATTCAGGTAAAAACACAGTATTAAGAGTCAAGGGGATGTGAACTTTTTATAAATTCATCTATTCTTTTCTCATGTGGACTCTATGTAAACATCTTTTATGTGAAATAACTTATTCAGGTCAGTGCTAAATAAAAAAAAATAGCATGCATTTTAAATGATCCCTCTAACTTTGGTAATGAACATTTTGCAGATTAAGGGGAGGAGCAGAATAATATTGATTGTTTTTCTTTATATTTGAATTTTATTTTTTAAACTAGATGGAATTTGGAAGTAAACACATGAAGAAATGGCGAGAGAGAGATGAAGACACAAACCAGTGAAAACATGAAGCTTGTGAAGCTCACCAGATGGAGCAGCTACAATGATCTAAGACTGAATTGTAAGCAGACGAATATTATCTTTAACATAACATTCTACTAGTGTCCATACTGTATCTAAATGACGAAGATAACGTGTTTTATTCCCAGTCTCTGCTGATCCACACACATCTGTGAAGAGCTGCTCTCATGAACCAAAGAAGATCAAACATGATGCAAGACTATGAACAGATTAAATAAAGTCCATCAGTTTCAATAATATTTAACAGCATGTGTGACTTTATTAATGAATCTTTCTCACGTGGGGAAAACCACAGAACTAAAGGAGACAGCAATCGCTATTATAGTACCTTCATATGAAGACATTCATTTTCAATATAGCATCAACAACATGCGTTTCCCAAAAGCATCGATAGCCAACTATGGTCACAAGTCCCGTCGTTACCAACAGTGATTCTCTGTTTTTGGGAAATGCCCCTCGAAAATGCTGTTCTCATCTAGTCTGAAGATGAATCTTAAAAATAAATGAATATTAATGCTGATCTCTTTCTTTTCCAGTAAATTTATGAACTGACGAAAACCACTACACTTGTAAAACCGAAGGTAAACATTCAGTTAGCAACTCATTCAGTGGGCATGAGTTGGATGATTAAAAGTCTTCTAAATGAACTATGAGGGGTGGCAAACCCAAAGCAAGCCCCCATGCATGGTTTTTGGGAATTTGGTCTGACATACACAGTTGTGTTCACAAATATTGCATTACCATTAAGTAACCATCTATACTGTTTGAAAAGTTTAATTTGAAAAATAAATAAAATTCATATAAATCAATAAATTCAAATAAAATCATCCATGGTCAAGTCAATATGCAATAATAAATAATAATAAAAAAAAAACATGTTTCTGAGCTTGTATCACTAAAGAAGACATGCGGTTCTATTACATTTACATAGGCTACTTTTGAATTTCCTAACATTAGAAAGAAATACAATAATAACAATGCACTGAAACAGGATCAGTTATGAAATCAATGTTTGATTTTCTGTTATTCCAGAACACATCAACCATATCTTCTTGCAACACCTCAGCAACAGCATAGCAAAGGCCTAGCAACCACCCAGAATATAACCAACTATCAACACTTTAGCAAACATCTAGAACATCTAACTGACCAAGCAATTTGTTTTTTAAACAAGATTTTGAGACAAGCCAGCATACATTTGTCTTTCAAACTTTTCAGTCTAGTTATTACAGGTTTTCTTAAATGCTTGCACACAATTCAAATACACAGATGACTTTCCTGCCTAGTGAATGCTCCTGAGACTCCAACATGTCCTCCAATTTATACGACCGACGTAAGTCGTTTTCACAAATCCTCAAATACGTCTCTAGAGCGTTTTCAACATCAAATACGTCTCTATAGAGCGTATTCAACATTTGCTCCCTTATCAGTAACAGGTTTCTAACTCAACCTTAGCATTATGTGTAGGTCAATTAGTAGCGCGTTGCACTGCGGAGCGGTATAATCATATGAACACAGGTTCGATACCAAAGAATGCATATGTTTTCATTGTATGTTTTTTTTTTTTTTTTTTTAAATATGCACTAGAAATCATGATTTTGCACTATTTCTGTAAGGGGTAGGTTTAGAGTGGGGTTAAGTGTGGTCATATATACGAATTACACCTAGTAAAACACGTTTAAATTACCGTGAAATCGGTATAAAAACTCATACGTCATTCCATGACGTCAGATCCAACTGTCCACTGTCATTATTTTTACGACCGCTAGAGGGCGCTTAACTTTAAAACGTAAACATGGGTCGTATTTGGTCGATTCAAAAACGTACAACCGGGTCGTATTTTCTTTGAGGACAGTCTCCAGTATACAGTACTATAGCAGTTTTTTGGCCTCCCGACAAAAGACTAGCTATATCTCTAGTCATTTCTCAGTTCTGCAAAAATGCAGTATACATAAAAAATGGTTGCAATTAAAATTTGACAGTCACACGTTTGAAGGTGTACAACATTTGCTACAGTTTACTGTACATATGAAGAGTTCAGATGCAAAAGCCTCTAAGTCCATCTGACGTCTTTCTTTAAAATAAGCATTTTTATCAGGCTCCTATGCATAGGTTTCTACCTAAGTAGCGGTTCTTCTGATTGGGCTTTCGTGAGACAAGTTTACTGACACCATGAGAACCTACATCATTCTGAGATGTGTGTCACAACTTATGACAGTGGACTTCAGGAGAAAACTCCTGTACTACCCCCTCTCACCATCATGGACACTACAGTGGCAACAGTACAGTCATCTCTCAAAACCTGAGGTGGGACTTGTCTCCTTTGTGAAACTTTTTCGTCAACTGAAAAAGTTCAACTTGCCTCAAATGACACTGTTGTACTGTTAGTGACTCTCTGTCTGGTATTTTTGTTATGCTGCCATTACCCATGCCATGGCAAACTGGGATTATTATTATTACCGCTAATTAATATTCATTTATTTTTAAGCTCATAAGCGCTCTATCTTCTACATTCAATTTATGATACCATGCACTCTACATCAGTATATGTATGGATATGTGTGTCTATATGTTGCTATTACTGCCAAGACAATTTGTTGTTGTTATTGTTATTATTATTATTATTATTATTATTATTATATCTCAGACTCAATCACCTCAGACTACATTCTCTCAGATCTGTCTCTCAATACTGACAACATTTTCACCTCATGAATGTTTGATCTGCATCTGCCTCAGAGAATTTTCAGTTTTGCACTGCCTTATACTTTTCACTTATTGGGCATATTTTTATGTTTTTTTATATTTTGACTGTATTGTTTGTACCCCACTATACCATTTCTCTTTTCACCATATTCTACATTTATGCAACAAGCACTAATAATAGTAGTTCAGTATTTCATCTGTATAGTTGAAATATTTAGTTATGCTTGTAAAACTTGCGTGTATAGCCTACAGTAGTGGTCAAATGTGCTGTCTGGCTTGGAAAAATGTATATCTTGTAAATATTTGCCATATCTATAAAATAAATAAAATAGATTTGACATATTTGCATGTATCTTGTATGTGAAGGAATTCAAACAGTCTTAAATAAGTGAACACAAATTCATAATCTCAGAATAATACTGCTGTCTTTAGTTGTAATATAGTGACGTGTTGCAATGTACAGATGAGGAAGGATTGAAAATGTCAGTACAATTCTCATTACTTTCGGGACTTGACCTTGTTTTGGCAGTTGTCACCATCTTTGACCATTACATGGCACAACCAGATTTTCACTTGAAACTCAAAAGCATGTTTAGTTTGAGATTCAAGACAGTAATAGAAATAAGAGAAATCAGAGATCAGCTATGAAGCTGAATGAGGATCATCATCTCACAGATTATTTGACGCTGTTATGCAATGGATCAGAGATTTTCCAAATGG
Organism: Cirrhinus molitorella; assembly: GCA_033026305.1. Classification (NCBI taxonomy): domain Eukaryota; kingdom Metazoa; phylum Chordata; class Actinopteri; order Cypriniformes; family Cyprinidae; genus Cirrhinus; species Cirrhinus molitorella. The sequence continues at coordinate 1,623,696 of CM065138.1, read as the reverse complement.
AAATCAACAGAACTGGTTTGGTGACTCTGAATCAACAGCCGTCGATGAGTCAAATTTCTGACCTGAGAGACAACATTGAGAGGAAAAGTAGAAATGTCCTGAGCAGGTCTGACTGTAGTCCAATGTTTTTTAAGCTTTAGGTGAAACTGCAGGGCCGGAGTGGGACTCCTTTTCAGCCCTGGAGTTTCAAGCCTTAGACCGGCCCACTTTAGTTCACGACTGACTATATTAAAATAACGTCATTTCCAATTCAGTGCAAATACAGTAGCCTAAGTGTTGCTTCACAGTGAAGATTTATTTGAACAGTTAACACAATGTAATGTTTAACAGTATCAGAATCTATTTTCTGTAAGAATTAGTGCTCATAAATATCCAAACCTTGAAATGAAAAAATATCAAATAAATACAAATATATATTAAGCTATATGTATAAAATAAAGATTAAAATAAAATGTATTGCACTTTCTAATGACACGATCATGTCTTTTTCAAAGAAACAGCTGCTTTATAACTTCAAATATTTTTCATAAATATGAGAACATTAAAGGGTAAATCTCCAACACTATTCTTTAAAACATCACAATGTCCTTTTCTGCAATATCAGAATATATATTCTGTGCAAAATTGTTCACAGATATCCAGTCCTTAAACACAAATAAAGAATAAAACAAGTATTACACTGCTATCTGCAAGACTTTTTTTAACCACAGTATTACTTTTTAATAGGGCTGCACGATTTGGGAAAATTTTCATATTGCGATTATTGAGGTCAATATTGCGATATGCGATATGCGATTACGATTACGATTATAATAAAGTATTGGGGGCACAAAATGGGGGTTCATGAATTATGAGCTTCTAGAACATTTGACCTCTTAACTGAAGTTCTTTTCACAAATTGAACAAATTAAAACAGTATAAATAACCAAAAAATAAACAACACAGTTATTTCTTAAGTGCAAGCAATAAACACAGCCATAATTAAAGTAGGCTACTCTCTTAATATTCAAAGTGCCAATAGAGACAGACTTTTTCAAGCATGGTACAGAGCTACAGACAACTACACAACCTATTATAGCTTACATGCTAATAACAGCCTAGATATGTCCAGTGTTGTGCAAGTTACTTTCAAATTGTAATATATTACAGATTACTTGTTACTGTTATTTAAATGTAATCCCTTACATTACAATATTACTGTCTCAGAATTGTAATACGTTACATTACTGTATTACTTTTGAGTTACTTTCACCAAAATAACTACAGAAGTAGAACTTAACATTTTAAAATGACAAAATGTACCTCAGATCATTTTACATCCAGAAGAAGGCGATATGTAGCCTAATGACTGTGTCTAGAGATCTGCATTCCCGCGGGACCGGCGCTACAGAGTGCGGCGCGGGACAAAACTTGATGGGCGAGTGTGGGTGGGGAGACTTACGACGGCGTTTTAGTGCCATGTTAAAAAAAAAAAAATCTAAGATTTAGTTTAGATTAGACTAAGATTTAGATTTAGATTAGACTAAGATTCTCGGAGTCGAAACTCCGAGATTAAAGTCGAAATGTTTCGAGAATAAAGTCGAAATACTTCGAGAATAAAGTCGAAATATTCCGAGAATAAAGTCGAAATACTTCGAGATTAAAGTCGAAATGTTTCGAGATTAAAGTCGAAATGTTTCGAGAATAAAGTCGAAATACTTCGAGAATAAAGTCGAAATGTTCCGAGAATAAAGTCGAAATGTTCCGAAACACTTCCGTGCGGAAACAAAGGCCGCTGTGACGGTGACCTGCTTGATTTATTAGCCTAATGTTTATTTGATGTCTGTTTTTAAAAGCACGGAAGAGAATTTGTGCTGTTCTGTTTATGCATTTAGAACATAACAAAACATAACGTTTAGCTATTAAAACAGTTCCGTTTTGTATGTATGGCATTTCGTTTCTGTTTTAAGTTACCGCAGTAAAGATAGTTTGCGAATTTCGTTTGTCTATAAATACACCGTGCGCTGTCATAGACATGAAAATATAACTGAATGCCATTCTCCATGATTTATGAATTCAGGTGACGGCGTCCTCCTGGCCGAAATAATGTTTTAATCATTGATACTTTTAATTGTATAATGCCTATCGCTCAGAAAGTTGGACACTTTATAAGATTGAAACTATCATTTTCATCAGCTTGATTTGTGAATTTTTTTGCAGCAAAGCTCTTGTCCTTAAACCCCTTGGTATGGCAAAGTGATTTCGTGTCTGTTTTTATTAAGTTAAGTTGGAATGTTGTTGGGAGGATTTTTTATTTGTCAAATATAAATGTTTTTATTTTATTTTATTTTATTTTTTTAAGTAACGAACAGCTGCCAGCAGAAGACTGTTTGTCTGATCATTTTGTCTTCTCAAATCATCACGAATTGACTAAAATAAAATCTATAGATATAAAACAGTTAAAGTATAAAATAATGTTATATAATGTTAAATAATGTTTAAACGTTAAATATCGTGCTCTAGGCGATTATCCATTCGTTTGTGCGGAGAGTGGAAGCTAAAGGCATGCAGGCGCCAGCGCCGTCACTTGCACTTTTTTCCAGTGGAAACAATTTAAAATTATCCATCAAAACAACAGTGCAACACTGATTCAGAATACACTAGTTTATTCATAAATAATTAAAATGTCCCCTTACCCTCCCACACATGCATTTGTTATTTACAAGGAATACACCTTGATGTAGACTAATATAAAATAAAATAACACATATCGTATATCGTTTTAACAAATACAAATCAGCAAACACTGTGGAACCAAATAAATATGAAAATTCCACTATCTTAGATAAACATTTAACTGTGAGTTAAGTTTTTACAGATCCGAATAGTGATGTTAGTGACACAGGAAAGGGTTAACTGACAAAATTATACTTTAAAACCTTTATCAGAAAATAGAAGCCAAGGACTTAAGGAAAGGTAGCCTATAACAATCAAACTGTGGAAGGTCACAATCAAAATACAAATCGCGATAGTCACAATAGTCTATCAGTCTATCAGAGCTGGATATGATAATGCTGGAAACCGTTATTCGCTGGAATGGCAAACATTATGATACAAGAAAATGGGAGCAGTGCAAAGACAAGCGATAAAAACTTTTCACAAATCAGGTTTGACCTAAAAACAATGTTTTTGTATTCGAGAAGCCTGCGTGTTTATTGATATAGAACACCTTTCACATTCCTTTCTGGCGGACTTACAAAACGGAACTGTTTTAATAGCTGAAACAATATCTAAACGTTATGTTTTGTTATGTTCTGTCTCTAAATGCGTACAGAACAGCACAAATCTTCCGTGCTTTTAAAAACAGACATCAAATAAACATTAGGCTAATAAATCAGGCAGGTCACCGTCACAGCGGCCTTTGTTTCCGCACGGAAGTATTTCGGAACATTTCGACTTTATTCTCGGAACATTTCGACTTTATTCTCGGAATATTTCGACTTTATTCTCGAAACAATTCGACTTTAATCTCGAAACATTTCGACTTTAATCTCGGAATCTTAGATGTTTTTTTTTTTTTTTTTACATGGCACTAAAACGCCGTCGTAGAGACTCGTGTGTGCGGGATGCGGAAAAATAAAATGATTCGCGGGACTCCCGCAAAATAGAAATATCTAAACATTGAATATCTAAACAAATAAATTGTTATTCATCTATTGCACAAAAGCAGCAAAAACAACTCGTATAACATTAAAAAATGATTAGCAAGCGCAAAAATAGGCAGTTTCGATTAAGTTACTACTAAGTAATTATATTTCGTTTTGTTTTCTTATTAAGTTAATTTAGAAAAATGTTTGGAGTATTTATTTTGTTTGTTAAATAGAAGTAGCCTATTTTTAATTTTTAATTTTTTAAGTAAGGGAACTGCGGCTAGCGGAAGAGGTTCATAGTCTGTTTGATCAATTTACCTTCTCAGATCAACAAATAAAATCTATGGATATAAAACAGCTCAAGTGGCTATAAAACAATGTTAGTTTAAATGTTAAACAGATAACTGTGTGCTATTAGGCGCATATCCAATATTTTTTGCAGAGAGGGGAAGCTGAAGCGTTTTGCAGGACATTGAGGCGCCAGCACAATCATTGCATTTTTTTCAGCAGAAACAATTTAAATTATCCGTCATTTTTGCTTACAAAGGTAAGAGTAATACATAATTTGGAAATGTTAAGGGTCTGCTTTTATTTGTGTGCACCCACAATATCAACACAAGGCTTATAAAATAAAGAAAACAAACATGATGCGGTTGCCTCACAAACGTGATAAATATTTAATTAGAAAGCTTTAAATTATTACTTAACGAAATAAAACAAATCGAGAAAAAAATCTTTCATTCTGTAATCCGTAATTTCTCTCTGGTGCATCCAAAGAGGAGATTGCGAGTCAGGGTATTTGCGACACTCTTAACATACACAAGTTTATTAATGAATCATTCAAGTAGCCTATCTACTTACTGTTTCCTCCCACACATTCATTGTAATTACTTTAGCCGGTGCTTTGTGATAAGATGGTGTTGTGTTGCGTCTTTCAGCTGTGCGGTGTGGCCGCCGTGCTTATACGCTGTTCTTATCCTTATTTATGTAGGTTACATTCATGCGGGTTTTTGCGGGCGGGAGCGCAGGTCTCTACTGTGGTCTATCCAAGCTATTAACAATATAGTTTATAATTGGCAAAGTGAAAGTTCAAGACAATGCAAGAAAGGATGACAGCCAAAATTACAAATGATCTAAGTCTGTTAAAAGTATGGTAGAGGTAAAGTCATTATCTGGCAATATCTGTGAATAGCTTGGGTATATTCATATTAGACAACAGGACTAAACTCCAGCGCCATTTTATTCATTTTGAATTCAAGTGGCTCACAACACAAAACTGTCATGCACAAAGTGAACATCCGACCACTGTACTGTCGCGTGCCATTTTTATCCATTTGCCGCTTTTCCACTGGCCAGTGAGCGCTAGTCTGCAGTGTAACACCACTAAAAGGGGATGTTATTTCACCTTTCAGTAAAAACATCAACGAGAATGCTGTGTCTTGGCCTTTATCGGGGAATTGGGCTCGCTGATTCGTGTGCATCGGAGTGTCGTATTGAGATCGTATGAACGGGTTCGGCAAATCACAACGCAGAGAACACATAAAAAAAAATCAAGACCCGTTACATATGTCATGTAGCCTAATTTGCGCGCATTGGGGAGTCCCTCTCTTAAAAGTGGTTTTCAATGCGCGTGCAAGTCTTACTTTCGGTTTCGTTTTAAATGTCGCGGGAAGCGCTCGGCAGTCAGATAAACCTGTAATACCCTGTAATACAGTGAAGTATCATCCTCTAAAGGCGGTTTTCAGAATCATAGCAGAGTTAAAGATCTACAATATGAGAAAACATTTTACAGCAACAGCAATGAAAACACACACCTACAGATTTCGGAATTCATTTAACAGAGTAACATGAGTTTCTGAGAAATCACTGAACAGACAAAATGTTTTAAACATTATTGAAGTGAAACAAAGATGTGAAATGTGAGTCAAACTGCTGACTGCTAATCGATCAGTTCTGTTTTCATCTATTCTGAAGGTTTGATAAGAAGATGATTTTTCATTTGATATTTATCTTCTTTTTTACAACTGGAAATATGTCACTACATTGATAATATGGTATATAAAGGATATATAGTATTGTCAAATTACCTGCTAGATAGCTAGCTAACTTAGCTACTGACAGTGGTGGACAATGATATTAGTCAATTGGTGCTAGCAGATCATTTTGTGTCAGGATCAAAAAGTTTTTTTGTGCAAAGTTAATTGTTTTTGGACCAATGAAGCTTTTAGCAATTATATAAAATGCATCTGATCACTCTACACAATAATCTGGAGACAATGTGAATGAACAACAGCTTAAGCAGCAAACCTTTCAAAACAGAAAGTGTGAATGAGCACTAGTCATCATGCCAATTAGATTGTAACAGCAGATAAAAGCTTTAAAAGAAGGGAAGAAGAGCTTCCAATCATTGTGTTCTTGTTAGCAATGGTTACCTCCAAAGAAACACGAGCAGCCATCATCGCTTTGCATCAAAATGGCCTCACATGCAAGGAAATTGCTAGAAAGAACATTGCACCTGAAAGAACCATTTACCAGATCATCAAAAACTTTAAGGAAAGAGGTTCAACTGCAGTGAAGAAGTCTTCAGGACGTCCCAGAGTGTCCAGTAAGAGCCAGGACCGTCTCCTCCTGAGGAGTCAGTTACGGAATCGTGCCACAACCAGAGCAGAGCTTGCTCAAGAATGACAACAGATGGGTTTGAGGGCATCTGCAGCACAGTGAGGCCAAGACTTTTGGACAATGGACTGGTGTCAAGAAGGGCAGCAAAGAAGCCACTTCACTCCAAGAAAAAACATCAAGGACAGACTCAAATTCTGCAGGAAGTACAAGGTTTGGACAGCAGAAGACTGGCGCAAAGTTATTTTCTCTGATGAAGCTCCCTTCCGAATGTTTGGGACATCTGGAAAATCGATTGTCCGGAGAAGAAAAGGTGAACGCTACCATGAGTCCTGCGTCGTGCCAACAGTGAAACATCCTGAGACCATCCATGTGGGGGTTGCTTTTCAACCAAGGGAGTGGGCTCTCTCATAATTCTGCCAAAAAACACTGCCGTGAATAAAGAATGGTATCAAAACGTCCTGCAAGAGCAACTTCTTCCAATGATCCACGAGCAGTTTGGTAATGATCTGTGCATTTTTCAGCATGATGGAGCACTGTCACAAAGCAAGAGTGATAAAGAAGTGGCTTGAAGATCATGACATTGAAATTTTGGATCCTTGGCCAGGAAACTCCCCGCATCTCAACCCCATTGAGAACCTGTGGTCAGTCCTCAAAAGGTGAGCGGACCAGCAGAAGCCCATAAATTGTGGTCAACTCCGAGAACTAATATGGCAAGAATGGATGGCCATCAATTAGGATTTGACCCAGAAGCTAATATCCAGCATGCCAGAGCAAATTACAAAGGTTATGAAGAACAATTGTTAACACTGTAAATATTGACTCATATTTTTTTGCCAATAAAATCCTTTAAAACGTATAATATGCTTATCATTGTTTTTCTGTATACCATAGAAACATGGAAAATAATCTACAAATGCTGAAGCAGTAAACTTTGCAAAACACAAGATTTGTGTCACTGCCAAACCTTTTGGCCTTGACTGTAGTGTTTACCGCAGCCGATCACAAACAGCCTTAATACAATAAGGCAAATCAAATGGCTCAGCTAGCCTTCTATCACAGATATCAAGTAAATGAAACAATCACTTTTTTTTTTTTGCATCACCTTTTATGGAATTGAAGCTAGTATAGTTTTTGTGAGATGCATTTGGGGTGTGTAATACACAAGTGGAAGCAAGGCTTTTGTGAGGGTGTTACAAGATCCACACAACTGACCCAATGAAGGTATCTAATGGTGGTTGAAGGTTTCCGCATGTTTTGTCTTTTCAGACTGTGATTGTGTATATCACTTGCATTCATGTAGAACATTATATTATGCTATTAACTATTCTATTCAGATTACATTTTTTAATATATTCCTCATTTCCAGTAAAACCCATGTATCTTCACATTTGGTGAATTAAAGTTTAAGATCAAGGCTGAAGTGTTCCTTAATGGTTCAAGAAAATTTCTGAAGCTAAACAAACTATTTAAAACTTTGGATCAGCTTGAAAGAGATATGTGGTTCTCACAGAACAGTGACGCTACAAACCAATGATCTCATACAATATGATGCAATTCTGTACAATAAAGTACCCAACAGCATATAGTTAATATTAGCTCAACCTTAAACATCTACAGCAGTAAAATGCAAACTGCATTAATATTAATCTACATCACATTTTACTGCACAATGAGTACATTTATTATTGATGGTTTGATAGTTCATACTTTTACTTTTACAGTGTGGTGTTAGTACTTTACTTGAGTAGATGATCTGAATAATACTTCCACCACTATTTTTACCGTAAGTAGCTAAGTTAGCTAGCTAACATTACCTAGTGTTAACTAGCTATCTAGCAGTTTATTTGACGATACTATATATATATATATATATATATATATATATATATATATATATATATATATATATATATATATATATATATATTATATATATATATATATATATATATATCCTTGAAATGCTTAACTACCAGTTAAAAGTAAACAATAAGTAGCTATAATGGATGTAGCAGCATTGGACTACTGTTCATGCCAATTTCTACTTTGATTTGTGTAGATTTTTTTCTGGTTTATATTTTTTTCTGGGTTATATTATATTTTTCCATCCATTTATCAGCTAAATCTAGTGTCATTTGGCTAATACAGGAAGCTGTTGAATAACAAAATGGCAAAAATTGCATTGTTATGAGCCTAAAATGTGTTATTTGCAGAGGTGTCAAGTAACGAAATACAAATAGCCTACTTTGTTACCTTACTTAAGTAGAAATTTTGGGTATCCTTTACTGGAGTAATTATTTTTCAGCCGACTTTTTACTTCGACTCCTTACATTTTCACGCAATTATCTGTAGCCTATACTCCTTACATTTTTAAAATAGCCTCGTTACTCCTTTGTTTTCATTCCGGCTTTTCATCGTTTAAAAAAACTATCCAGATAAATCGCGCTATCCGGATTGAGTGAATTTGATTGTGGTTGGATGAGAAGTATAAACATATACCATTCCAAAACCCTATTGGTTTGTACGCGATCCATCGCACCTGCGCATGACACAAACCACTTCACACTCCAGCAAGGATATAGCCAGTGTTGGGGTCGTTACTCAAAAAAGATTATTTCCTAAAAGTTATTTCTCCACGACTGGATCATTTATCAAACGGGTCCTTTCTCTTTATTCTCTGCAAATTAAGCTACAGTAGGTAGCTCGGTAGAGAGACGTTTTAATAGGCTATATTAGCGTTTGCGATTGACAACGCGGCTGACAATGTTGTGATAAGTAGTACACATATTTGGTCATTTAATGTATTTGCATTGTACTAAAATGCATTCATTTACAATGGGCATGCTACTGAAAGAGGTAGCCTAGTGCAGGGTTTCTCAACCGGTGGGCCTCAGTGATCCTCCAGGGGGTCCACGATATAGCATACAATTAATTAAAATATTATCCTAAAATTGTTTAATTTCATTATTAATGTGTTACATTAAAATGACATCAGGCACGCACCTTCATATATCCAAATTATTTCTTTAATAATGTACTAAGATATCATTGCAGGTTATAATAGAAATGTATAAAACACTGAAATACTATACGTTACATAGACGGCTGTTACAAAAGTGTTGCTCAAAGCTTTTACTGTAAGTTTTCAGGTTAAAACTTTACAATGTGACAACTAGTCCCGGTCGCTTCTCATATAACACATTGAAAAAGACGAGATACATGAGACGTCCACAACAGCCTTCAGTAATCACACAAAGACAATCACAGAGCAAGACGCTTTCTCTTCTGAAATCCGGACGAGTGACACAACACACAAGCTATTTCTAAACACAAGATACTTATAAACCGTGCTGCGGCCAACGTCACCGGTTTTCCTTAACTCCTCCCCTTTACAGCCTTATAAGACTCATGCGGCCAACATCACTTCATCAGGCTGTAAAGGAGAGGAGTTAAGGAAAAATTGTTGGTCGCAGCACGCTTTATGTGTTTATGCTTGTGTCACTCGCCCAGAAGAGAAAGCGTCTTGCTCTGTGATTGTCTTTGTGTGATTACTGAAGGCTGTTGTGGATGTCTCATGTATCTCGTTAGTCAGCTTTTTCAATGTTTTATATGAGAAGCGCGAAAATAGTTGCTAAAAAGTAAAGAAATGTGATCCTGGACCACAGCTTAAACAGCTGTTGAGATAGTATATAGAGGCTTGGATGCAGATGACGCATTTCTTATGTCACGACTTAACAAGTGGATTCTCTCCTCAGACAGTAGAGGGAATCCCTTTTTAAGTTGTGATATTTGATCAGATGCGGGCGTTGGTCAACCATGATTGGTGAAAGGTGTTGTTAATCTGGGCGTCTTCTGACTATTTAAATAGTCCTTCTAAAGCTCAGACAGCACAACACCACCAGAGATGTCAGATCTGCAGTGGATATTTCCTCGGTTTAGCTCATCATAAGGTGATTAATACAATTCATCTTTTTTTATTATTTGAGTTTTGATTTTTACTCATTAATTCATTGATGAGGAGGAGTGTATTATACTATAAAACTGAAATCTCAAAATAGTGTCTACTATTACTACTCTATTCTACAATACTAATATTAATGGTGACAATAATCCAGCAGGTTGGCATTTGGTAGTTATTGGGCTAAATTCATATGTGGAGAAAACAATTGTTTTGTGATTTTAAAGGATAATTTAACTTACAGAAAACATTCCAATATTTTTTTTTATCCATATAGTGGACTTCAGTGGTGGCCAATGATTTGAAGGTCCAAGATGCAGTTTCATTGCAGCTTTGAGGGATCGGTCATTTTCTGAAAAACAATTTATATTTATACACTTTTTTTAACCTCAAAAGCTCATCTTTATTAGGTGATGCAGGCGGAAGTACCGACCCAGTATTTACAAAGCGAACATGCAAAAAACTTTTTTTAAACGTTTAGAAAAAAAAAGTAAAACGATGTCAGATGATTTTAAAGTTGGAGGAGAAAATAAGATTTACAAAGACAAATAACTAACTGTGTATGGCCTTTCCAACATCACCTAATAAAGATGCGCATGCATATCTCAGAGCTAGAGCAAGCCAAGCATTTGTGGTTAAAAAGTGTAGAAATATATGAAGAGTTTATGAAGAGTATGCATCTGATGTCTTTCTTTTAAAAGCACATTTTTATCAGGCTCTGTTGAATAGGTTTCTACATAAGTACCAGTAATTCTGATTGAGGTTGAGGCTGGGATTTTAGCGAGTTTGAGGTAAATATTTGATGGATGTATATAATGTGTGTCAAGGGCATTCACTCAGTATCATCATCTCATTTTTGTCCGAGATGGCTTTTAGGGGGTTTTGCCTGCTCTTTTTATTAGACAAGACATTTATTTCTTGCCTGAGATTGTGTAGAGCTCTTTAAAGCTGCATTGAAACTGCAATTTGGATGTTCAAATCGTTGGCCACTATTGAAGTCCACTATATGGAGAAAAATCCTGGAATGTTTTCCTCAAAAACCTTAATTTTGTTTTGACTGAAGAAAGAAATATATGAACATCTTGGATGACATGGGGGTGAGTAAATTATCAGGATTTTTTTTTATTATGGAAGTGAACTTTTCCTTTAAGAGCAAAATGAATGCAAAATACATTTCTGAGCAAAGATGTGCTTTAAAGTGATAGTGGACGCTGATGGCTTTACAAAAATGCTTAAAAAAATGCCCTCTCTTTGCTTTCCTCCGTCTTTGTTTCCCATCTTCATTTCTTTAGAGGATGAACTAGGGCACAAGGAACAGCTGTTGGTTCACTGCACTTTCATTTTCGTTTCTACTGCCATTGTTTCATTTGGGCATTTTAATGTGCTGTGATACAAACTGAATGATTAAGTGTACTTTGAATTTCCTTTAAAGGGTTGCACGTTACTGACACTGACTCTTATTGGTTACTGACACAGTCATCTGAACTTGCTTATAAACTAAAATGACTTGGCTTTAACGAAACGGTTGTTGTTTGTGTGATTCAACAGATTCAGATGAAAAAAAAAAAAAAAAGCACCAGAATCTACAGATGAGCAAAAACCAACAGAACAGAGAGAAAAATGGAGGATAGAAATGAACCACAAACCAGTGGATCAAGAGAGAAAAGCGGACCGAGACTTGTTAGACAAGAGAGTATAGAGATAAAGCCAAACTGTAAGTGTTTGCTCCTTGTGGAACTTTTAGTTTTGCTATAGATTTACTTTTATTTTATGTCTATTTACTCCTGATCGAGAAGATTAAAATCTGAGAAGAATCAGATTTTTGTGATTTCTAGTCTCAGGTGACCCAGATGGACCTGTGAAGTTTCATTCAGATGTTCTCAAGAACACACACCATTAGAGACATTCAGATACAGACTAAACATCATCATCATCATCATCATCATCATCCAGACTACAGTCTGTTCAGATCATGGATTATTTCTGCTTTTACAGACTCATCTGAACACAGATCTGTCTGTCAATATGGCACTTTACTGACAACATTCTGCACATCAAAGCTTCCCTGCATTTGAGAGTGAACATTTGCACAGAATCTAATAAAACTCAGCACATGGCGCCACCCTCAGGCTGATGGACTCAATGACACTGAACCGCTGCTGAAACTTCATCTGCATGTGTTCAGAATCAGTAACCAGACATTACACTTGAACATCTGAAGAACCTTTGACTGAATGGTTCTTCTATGGCATCACTGTGAAGAAACTTTTAAAGCACCTTTATTTTCAAGAGTGTATGCTTCGGGACACACTCTAATAGTATGAGCACTTGGACGCAGGGCAAGACTTTAAATGTCCTTTGAATTTGGATGCAGCTTAACATTTGTCTAGAGGAGAAGACAACACTAAAATAGACAAATATATCTGATGTGTCTGAGACTGTTTTACTTTTTTGTCCCATGAGCCCTATAAAAGACCATCGAGAAAACATTTCTGCTGCACTGACATATTAATACTATAATAGACCAAAGTTTACAACTGCTGCAAAATGTCATAACAATCGTTTGAATAATGTTTAAAACTGCATTTATCAGCAGGTGGCAGCAGATGATCTTTTGTACACTAGAAAAACAACACTTCTGCATTTGCTGACATCAAACACTTACTGGAGACTACAGTGCAAACTTTCTTTTCAGAGTTGTGTTGTATTCATATAATTTTATTAATCACTGCTATGTATTATTATTATTATTATTATTATTATTATTATAAATGATTTTCCCAATGTACATGATGTAAAATAGGTCTATAAATATTTAAAATTTAATTACTTTTGTATTTTGACAATCTAGTGGTACATTTAAACAAACAAACAAACAAACAAACAACAACAAAAACACTTAATCTCTCAAAAGATACTCAAAAATTCCCTTTTCAAACATTTCAGCATATTCTCCACATCAATTTTCACTACACAAAATCCCAAAGTATCACAAGCCTATGTGTATACTATAAACCTCACAAGGAACAACACTTAGTTTTATAATGGCTGCTTTTCTGAAATAAGACTAGAGGTCCCTTTGCCTCAATAAGAGGTCACACTGGCAAAAAGGTTTTCCAAATCCAATGCTGAAAGCAAGTGTTTTGCTGCTTTAATATCACTCTATATTTTTTTTTATAAAGCCCTATTAATCATGAAATGAGAGCATTGTCCTTTAAGCCACTGTAGCATAAAATTATTATTAATAAATAAATAAATAAAATTGTGTGCATTAACAGAATGGTGGAATTTTTCACAAATCAATTTTGCTTCAGTGTCAAATGAGACTAGATTTGCTGAAATTTCAAATTCCTTTCGGTTTTTAACAGTAAATGTCAAAGGGCCGCACAAAAGATTAACCCGCCCCTTTCTGAACAGATATAAAAGTTATGAAAGCACAGTTATTTCATTCTGTTCCTGACACAAGATGGATCTGCGCATCTCTGTTGTTCTTCTTCTCATTTTCCTCACTGGAGGTACAAAAAACAGCAAGTATTGAATACTGTATTATCTGGTATACATAGAGAGCTCACTAAATGTCTGTCTCTGTCTTTAAGGAAACTCTCTCAAGTGTTACTCATGTGAGCCTGATCTGCCGTCGGGTGCCTGTGAAGCAAAAGAAGAGACGTGTGGAGATGGACTTTCCGAATGTGTGAGCATTACAGCAGAACAAAACATTGGTAAGTCCAGTATGATGTGGAAATCTACAGTCATAGTTTACTGAAAATGACAATATGCAGCAAAAGTATGTTCATCTCATCACAATTGCAATTATCTTTTGCAAGAGGAATATTAAATCATTCTCCTATTACTGTATATGGAGATTTATGTTTTGTTTTTATTATTATTTGCAGATTCTGCTAAGTTGACTATCACAACTAAAAATTGTGCAAGTACATGTGAACCAGGGACCCAACATCTGCCGACTGGAGGGACAGTAACTACCCATTGCTGTGACACTGACCTCTGCAATGCAGCAGGTATTGTGCTTGATATGATCATGTGATAACTTACATTTACATGTTTTCTCTACACAATGACTACTACAATAATATAAAGATTGTTCATAAAAAGCAAAATAGTACATTTTTAGAAGTACAAAGCTAGAGCACCATGAAAAATCAAGTGCTCTCCTTCTTGTGCAGAACTGATTGATTGAGAAACTACAAATGTAATTACTATTATTACTACTATCATTAAAGAACAGTAATTTCCTCATTCTCTTCATCAGATGGCGTGTATAAGGGAAGTTTCCTCCTGCTGTTGTCTCCTCTGTTCTTCTACTTCCTCGTTCAGTGATTCCTGCTGCACTTCAGATTCTACAGCTGCGGCAGAAACTGAGCGTCACACGTTTCTATTCTTCAATAAATAAATCAATAAAGTTTGTCAATAATAAAAATGTGCTTTTAATTTTTGAACTAGCAAGGTTAACACATCAAAGTATTGAAATGCTTAGAAACAATATAACTAATTTTCAACAAGACAGTTTACAAGAGAAGTTGCAGCTGCACACACAGCTGCGGGTTCTGCTTTCTGAATGTCCTTCAGGTGCTGAAGCAAAAGGCTAAATAAGCACACAAAGAATCTCCCGATGCATGGTGTGTGAGTTGTCATCTATTTTGGAGTGACTGCAATGTATTCTAAATATAAACTTGTTCTTTCGAATCAGCGTGTTTTCTGGACAGATCATTCAATGGTATAGTTTAAAAGAGCGCGACCGCCGCTGAAGCGCCCGAACGCGACGCTTTGAATATGCGCGTACAATGAAATGCATCGCGTCGGGAGCTGACTAGCGAAATAGCTACAAAAGTAAAAGCAAAAAAATAAAAATAAATAAATAAATAATAAAAATAAATAAATATTCAAATTTAAAGAGCAAACACACTATACATGTTCGTGTATCTTCTAAATTCTGCTGATTACATTACTGCTCTCATTTTCAACTAAGTGGAAATGAACAGCTTTTCTGCTTGATTTGGTAACAATGCAATATATAATTTATTATAAAATAATAATATGACAGTAACTGTAGACAATATTGATTAACTGGGAGTACTGTATAAGTAAAAATGTACACAATTGTAAACTGAATGTTGTATAAATAGAATGCTTAGGAAACATATTTGTTTCAAGTGCGCTTTTTTTTTTTTTTTTGCCTATAGAGCCTCCAAATGTCTAGAACCGGCTGAAGATCTGAGGAATGATCCAAATAATAATAAAAATATCCAGACAAAAATGAGAAGAAATGGCAACACTTTACATAGTTATTTCTGAAGCAAATGTTCATATAAAAATATTCAAAAAATATAATAATAAATATAATCAAAATATAAATTTCACGTTTATTATAAGGTAAATGTTGTTAAATGTGTCTTTAATTTAGAAACAGTGCAGAAATGGAAAATAAAATGCACTGAACTGGGCCTTTATTTTTATTTTTTAATTTCAGAAGACCACTGATGTGTAAAAAGCATCATAATTTTTCCCCATACAGCCGTATTTGCACACTGACTTGAATCACACACTGATGCTTCCCCCTTCTGTTATTCTGAACTTTCTTTGTAAGCTGTAACAACAAAACTTTAAAAGCAGTTCAGTTGATTAAAGGTTTTATGATTTTTCTCAGAAAACTACGGTGGCCGAGAAGTGCAAAACATCACAATTCTGAAAACAAAATAAATTACAAGCACGAACACAAATCTAAAAAACTAAATAATTCACAAAACACAACAGCAATTCTGAAAATGTTATAACAAGTCAGAAAACAATGACAAATCCGAAAACAAAAAGAGTCAGAAAAAACAACAACAAATCAGACAAACCGGAAGAGGTAGGTATAGTTTGAGACAGCACTTTTTTTTTTCCAGAATAGACTACTTACCGCTGACTGGACGAGACATCTGTCAATCAAGGTATATACAAGAAAGAACAGCAGAGTAGTGGCAGAAAGTTCAGAGATGGTCTTAAAGTTGTTCAGTTTAAATGTATTGAATGAATTGTCTTTACTGTGAAATAAAATTTGCCAATCATATCATTTTTATGGGGATGATGTTATTACTCTGGTCTGTTTACAGCTCTGCAGATTTTTTTTAAATGAATTTAAATTTGTTAATGTAAATTTGTGCTTGGTAGATATCTTTGACCATTGTGCCTCGCAGTAGTTTTAAGTGATGTGCTTGAGACCCAGCCTTCCTTCTCCTTCATCAGAGCTGAAAAAAAAAAAGTGTCACTTCCATTATGAGCGTGCATACCTTGTGTCTACATCAGAAATAACGAACTTCGGCGTGCAAAAGATACGACATGTGAACGGCCCCTTAGGCCCTGATCAGACAGAACATGTTTTTTGCAGTGCGAGGTGCCTTTTTTAAATTGATTTCTACTGGCAGTGAGCGTTCTCCATGCTGTTTATGCACTCTGGGTGCCTCACGTTTTTGCAGGAGTGCTCTGAGCGCCTGAAGTTGAAAAGAAAAGCAACTCCAAGCAGAAAAGCGCTAAACGAAAAAGGCAGAGCGGTGCGCCTCGCATTTTCAAACATAAAAAGCGTGTGCGGGGTGTAACGATATATCGCACTACGATATTTCACAATACAAAAAATGTTACGATATGTATCGTACAGTGATTGTGATACTTTTACGATATGACGCCAGTCTAATCCTATTGGTTGAGATGCCGACATATCGTAATATAAGAGTGGGAGAAAGAGATCATCATAGTACTCGCTTGTTCTCAATGGGAGCGCCGCGTTTTTTAGAACGCCAGGAGCGTGCCGAGCGCTGAGCGTCTTTTTCAACTTTGAGTAAAAAGCTGCGCTCATCACTGTCAGCTAACCAATCAGAGTGGAGGAGAGGCGGGAATAAATACTCTCCGAGTATTTATGCAAGTACCAGATTGAATTGCTGGACTACCGGAATAATGTTATGAAAAATAATGCTTAGTGAAACATTAATTAGCGATGCGTTTCCCATTACTTCAGCGGATAGTCTGTATCATAGCAACCACAGTGTCCCAATGAAAAAAAATGCTGCGCTGTCAAGCGCTCACAGCTTAGCATTTTCAGCAGAATGCCTGGTTTTCAGCTGGCTAAAACGCTCTGGTGGACATGCGGCCTGAGCAACACGCAAAATGGACGTGGCAGTGAGGGAATCCGGGTTGATTTTGTGTACAGATCAGAGGTGTAGTGGTGTCTGGAGAAGTGGGTATATGCTTCACATACGCTGCCATGCTGCAGAACCTGATTTTACCATGTGCGACATGTTCCTGGAGCAACATCTTTGTTGACCCTGGAACAACATAGAAATTAACCAATTCGATTTGAAAAAACAGTTTATAGTTTTTGTGAAATTTAGCCAAATTTAGTGTTTGGTGCTTGTACATCAGTGTCATTCATACATCATTTCCTCTGATTTTAGGGATTATTCATGGATACATTTAGGTGTAGGTGTAGGGATGTAGTCAAGGCTAAATTTTTGGATTAAAATGTTGTTCCAGGGTCAACAAATGGCTGACATGCTTTCGCATATGAAGAGGAAACATCTGGGGTGTGGGAGACAGAGCAGACACAATCATCAAACAAGTCGGCGCCACGGCCCTGACCACATCATCACTGCTAAATAAAGAAATATGCTGTTCACACAGGCAACAGCATTCTAGCTTTTTAACGGTAAGAGACCATTCACTCAGCAGCACCGATATGCCGGTAACTTCTGTGATGTCAGCAGAAATGCTTTCGTTTCACTATCTGTCCAATTAGACAACGAAGTATAAGTGACCGGGATACTGGGATGATCAAAAAGAATGCTTTATTGCTCTTATAAACACAAGAAGCACATAAGGGCCATATCACACTGAACTAGGGGTGTAACGATATGAACAGGTCACGATACGATGTGCATCTCGATACTGGGTTCACAGTAAAATACGTGTCACGGTATTTTGAACAAAATTTAAAACATGAAACTGAAATTCAAACAGATTTATTTAAAACAACAAATTTCAATAACTTTCTCTGCTGTACATACAAGATCACATTTTAAGGTTTAATAAAAGCCTTCTCTATTCAAATTAACTGTCTGTCTGTCAGTCGCTGAAAAAAAAAAAAAAATATATATATATATATATATATATATATATATATATATATATATATATATATATATATATATATTTTAAATTATTATTCTCATTAGACAGGACAGTGATGGCTTTTACCCACTTCTCCAGGCACCACTACACCTCTGATCTGTACACAAAATGTTCTGTCACTCCCATAGACGCTGTGTTAAAAACACCCTTGCATTAGCATGAACTAGTTTATTTATATTCTGATTCAAGGGTAACATAATACAGACTACAGTGTTGTAAATATACATGCATATACATTTTATTCCACAGACTATTCATTCAATACATTTAAACAGACTTTAAGACCATCTCTGAACTTTCTGCCACTACTCTGCTGTTCTTTCTTGTATATGCCTTGATTGACAGATGTCTCGTCCAGTCAGCGGTAAGTAGTCTATTCTCAAACCAATGGTGCCGTCTCAAACTATACCTACCTCTTTCGGTTTGACTTCTTGTTGTGTTTTCTGATTCCTTATTTTGTTTTTTAATTTGTCATTATGTTTTCTTAATTTTTTCTAAATTGTTTTTGTGTTTTCTGATTTGTTATTTGTTTCTTTAGATTTGCGTTTGTATTTGTAATTTGTTATTTTGTTTTCAGAATTGTGGTTTGTTTTGCACTTCTCAGCCACCATAGAAAATTCAGTGTAGCAACAAAAACCAAAACACCACATTGTTAAATGAATCGTTAAAATTGTAAACAAAGTATGAAAAATGTCCAGAGTTTTCCAAGTTAATAGATTTTTAACAATGATTAAAGATGTCTGTCAGATGTTTGTACACAGTAAATGCTTTCCAGATTAAGTAATCTTTAACAGACATTTTGCATATATACATGTGCTATCTGGGCTCTTTCTTTGCTGAACATGGTCGTTTTCGAAAGTGAAACTGCACGCATAAGAAACCTTGACATGTATATTTATGTACACAATAACAATTGTGTACACAGTAATCCTTTCATTTTTAATATTTTAATATTTGGCTTGTGTGTGTTGATATATATATTATAAATTTACTAATTTTACAAAAATGTTTATGCACACACATTTTAAAAAAGTGAAATGTAAGTATGGAATTAAGTAAAATCTATTTAACTAAGTTAAGTAAAATTAGCAAAAGAAATAAGTCAATTTAACGTGTAGTTAGAGTTTGATGAGTAATTTCTACTTAATTATTTTAAGTTTACTGCAGTCCTCAAGTACAATTTACTCAGCCAGAGTTTATAAGCTTTACACCAACATCATAGCATTGAAATAAAATGCCATTAAAGCATGTGGTTCACAAATATGTTCTTATGCAAGCAGATGGCTTTATGAACCACGCAGAGACCTCAATACTTGGCACATGATACATAATGATGGTAACAATCAGTCATCAGTTTGAGTATGAATGGGTTATTTTGGGTGATTTTTAATTGAACAAACTTTTACCACAACTGATGTTGCTCTATCAGTATTTATTTATTTAGTCATATTTTTTTCTGTGTATACATTGAACACCATTAAATCTCATAATAAAAGACACCAAATGCATGTGGACACCTGACCTTTCATGCTCCTGTGTCTGTTTAATGTTTATATTAATGCAACACCACAAGTGTTCATACAGTAGGGAGTTGATTCTCTCTTTGCTGTTAACAGCTTCCAGTCATCTAAGGTTTTCCAATAAATGTGGTCTGGGTTTCACTCCAGCCTTAGGGTAGCAACATGTTGCATTTTTGAAATATAATTGAGACTAAGAGGGACTGAAGTACAGTGCACTCAATGGACGGCCCTGTCTAGTTGTAATAATACAACATATTTAAGTGAAAAGCTAATCTTGATTAGGTTTTTCAAAAAACCTTCCTGCATCAGCGGGAAGCGTTTGTATTCAGTGAGATATGCTCACTGAATACAAACCTAACAGACCACTCAGATCACTAGGATCGAGTCAGTTAGAAATACCAAGGGTTCACACAAAACAAGGGGAATCCGCCTTTAGCTTTTATGCCGCCCACAGTTGGAATCGACTTCCAGAAGAGATCAGATGTGCTAAAACACTAGCCACATTTAAATCCAGACTAAAAACTCATCTGTTCAGTTGTGCATTTAATGAATGAGCACTGTGCTACATCTGAACTGATTGCACTGTATTTTATGTATAATCATTTTTATTCCCATTTTAATTCACTTTAAATTCATTAAATTTTTAAAAATAATTTTAAATGTTTTTATTGTTGTGATTATTACTTTTTTGTGATTATTTTAACTCACCTTATTATTTTATTTCCTTTTATGTAAAGCATTTGAATTACACACAATGTATGAAATGTGCTATATAAATAAACTTGCCTTGCATCACCCAATAGGTCATAGCTTAAGCATTCATATCTAAACTGAAATCAAAAGTTTGTAATGTAAACATGTCCTAATCTAAAACAAACTAATGTGATGGAGCTGGTTATCAAATGTGTGCATCAAGTTGTATGTAAATTGATATATTGTTCATCCCTTATATCATTCCAAACCAGCATGTCTTTCTTTCTTAGGGTTTTACCTGTTCAAACGGAAATCATTTAAGCAAGCTCTTTTCGGGGGGTGGGTTCATGTGCATTGTCTATATTTTTTCTAGTATAGCCCCTTATTAAACTGAACAGTAAGGTTGTACTGATTCTCAATGGCGGGAAATAATCCAATGAACGGAGGTTGCGGGGATTTACGCCTCTTCTACAGACCCAAAGTCTAGGAGAACACCTTAACGAGAGCAACGATCCTAGTTGATCCGGATAAACAGGGATGGTGCCATGCTTGAGAGACCATGAGTACAAAGTCTGGCCATAGTCACCAAACACCACACTGGCACCATCCTGAATCTCCTAAAACAGCCTCTGCTTTTGTGTATCGATGATGTTTCTGACAGAATAATGATGTGCTTCATCTCTTATTTCACACACAACACATCTCTTCATTTCACCAGATTTACAGTAAATGAAGAGAATTATTTATTTTCTTACCAGAGACTCTTTCTGGATCCATCTTTCAGCTGATTATGATTTTTCATTTTAAGCAGATCTCCAATCTCCTAACTGAAGAATATATCACATATCAGTCACGAATGCATTCAAATGAGTCATCTTATAATGTTTCCCTTGTTTAAAAGCTACAGAAATTAGTAAAATGGGGAAAATACTTCTGTACAAACCATTTCATTTAAAATAAATTGATGTATTCATACTATATAAAACATGACCTTAGTAATTACTTATTCAAAACAAGCACCTGATTTCAGACACAGCCATATTGTTTGTAGTTTCAAGGTTAACACAGAGCATTTGCAACACAGAGCTGAAGAACCAGTAAATGTGTGATGAAACACACCTGATTCACATCAGCAGCTCTTTGATGACTTTAACAGAAACATAAAAGCTGACGACTCACTCAGTCCTGCACTTTACACTATACATCTACTGTTTAAACACACAACTGCGTCCATTAGAGCAGAAGATGCTGAATGATTGTTTGCTGGAAATTCTGACATTTAAAATTCACACTAAATGCAAAGTCGCTATCATTATTATTTGTGAGTTGATAACTGATTAATTAAGGCTTTTTGTAAATCAAATGCATCAGAACGTGTTTTATATGCTGTATAGAATATTAACTGCATTTATCAACTTTGTCCACTAGATGGCAGAACTGGATTTTCAAACTCAAAAGGCTCTTAGTAATCTTTTTTTTTAATTATTTTATGTATTTTTTTTATTGACAAACATGAC
The DNA here is from genome assembly GCA_033026305.1 of Cirrhinus molitorella. NCBI lineage: Eukaryota > Metazoa > Chordata > Actinopteri > Cypriniformes > Cyprinidae > Cirrhinus > Cirrhinus molitorella. Next base: position 1,601,579 of record CM065138.1, on the reverse strand, counting down.
AAAAATTACAAATATACATAATTTTACACTAGGGGGGGTTGTATACAAAATGATACAAAAATATTAAATCGTTTACAAACTTTCAATGTTTTCATTGCCTTTTGTTTAACAGAAAATCGTATAGTTTGGATATAATGCTCCATTTCTTTCCTAAACAAAATAAAACAAGGTTTTTTGCAGGAGAATTTACATATGTGAATATGAAATTATGCATGTAAAAGAATAAGATTTATCATATAATCATGAAAGTGCTTTTCTCTGCAATACTCGAAGATGCCAAATAATACATATTTCCAAAACAGAGTAAAATGGCTGTCAATAATTTTGCCAAATTTTTTTTACAAAGGGGCAATGCCAAAATAAATGTACCACAGATTCAGGGCAGCTGGCTAAACTAAACTAAAATCTGTCAGATTTAAATTTGATCAAAAAGTATTTTTCTGGGTAAACCCTATGTATAATTTTGAATGCTACTTCTTTTATCTTGTTTGTAATCAAATATTGATCAGGTATCAACCAAACCCTTTTCCAAACAATATTGTCTGTCAGGTAATTCCAGTAGGAATAAATATAAGGTAAAGACACAATGTCTCATTGAAATAAAGCTCTTACAGAACTGTTGTTTGATTTAAGTGAAAAACAAATGTTACCAATATAAGATTATATATTATTGTATTTGGCTAAGACCATTGTTGGATGTTTATTCTTGTTTGATGCTTAAATAATATACAAACTGAAGGAGAAATAGATCCAAAAACGTTGGAGTATTCCCCTGGTGTTACAGGAATCTTATAATGTGCCAAAAATTCACCACAAGTAAAGAGAATACCATTTAGATTAAATAACTGATCCACCAATATGATGCCATTATCAAACCAGTGCTTCAGAAAAAGTGATTTGTGTTTATGTACTATATCCTTATTGTTCCAGATCTAGTACTTATGAGGTGAAAAGTTGTGTTTGTGGATCAAAGACCATGATAAAAATGCCTGACGGTGGAATTCAGCTAGTTTTGCTGGTATTTTATCAATATTAAAATTACATCCAAGAAAAAAAATTAAAACCACCAAATTTTGAGATAACATGGGAGGGAATAAAACACCAAATAGAATTAGGATTTTTAACAAATTGTTTAAGCCAGTTAACCTTACATGTGTTATTTAGCGTTGTGAAATCTAAACTATTTAGACCACCATTTTCATATGAATTTATAATAACTGTCTTATTTATATAATGCATTTTATTTTTCCAAATAAATTTCCAATATTTTATCAATTTCCTTGCATATCTTTTCATCAATATATAAAGCCATTGCTGCATAAATAAGTCTAGAGATACCCTCTGCTTTTGTAAGTAGAACTCTGCCCCTTAATGACAGGTCTCTTACTAGCCAATGATTTAACAACTTTTTAGTTTTTTCAATAATAGGATTAAAATTTAGTAAGCATAACAGTTTGTTTCAATACAATCCTTTATGGCCATAAGCTCACATTTAGCCAAATTTAAGTATACTCCTGAAAATTCACTAATTAAGTCAATAGCCACAGAGATCTGATTCTTATTTTGAACAAAAAGTGTAGTGTCATCAGTTAATTGTGTAATTGTCTATCAACAATAGTAATGCCTCTCATAGGGCTTGAAATAAATGATCTGAAGCTGAATGTGGATCATAATGTCACACATAAGCAAACAGAGGCTGCATTCGAAATGGCATACTCAGTGAGCAGGTACTTCATTTTAATAAGTAGCCTACTTTTACTTTTACTGGAGTGATATTTTATAATACGTCTCTGTACTTTTACTCCAGTATTTCATTTGGTTACTTCGTCCACCACTGGTATACTAAGTTAACCTTTAACTACTCATATGACAGTTAGCATTAATTGTTTTTGTAACGCGTTTCTCTGTACTCGTTTATGCAACCCCCTCCACCCGGATTCGAGACTTGCAACATTTACCTGAATGATTAAAGAACTGATCACTATAACTACAATAAAGAATGTGCAGGGTTACAATATTTTCCATTCCTGAATTATTTGATTCCAATGGGTGGCACTTACCTGAATATTCATCAGGATTGTATTCGTGGGCAGACGTGTACAGTAATCAAGTAATCAGTAATCAAGATAACCATTAACTACTCTTTAATCCCCATCCGGCCTTGTTTTGTTCAAAAGGTATAAATGGGATGTAGAATGGAAATAGCACAGAGAGAAAACTGCTGGAGCATTGGAACCAGAAATGAGACACAAACCAGTGAATCACAAGAGAAAAGCAAGAAGAGACTTGTAAGATGAGAGAGTATGAAGAAAAGAAATCCAGATTGTAAGTGTTTGTTCATTAAAAATCTAAAAAATGATACTAGATTGTTTTCACACTCCTGTCATAAAGTGACATTCAGACAGATTTATTTATTTATATTTTACCATTTATTCCGCTATCATCCTGTTTAATTATTTTTCCTATTTTACTTTCTATAAAAAAACAAACAAACAAACAAACAAACAAACAAACAAAAAAACACTATGCGTATTATACTTTTAGGCTCTAAAACTCTCATAATTTGTATGGCCTAAACCTCATTATACGAATAATCACATCAACATATTTCAAGGTAGAATATTGTTTAATTGATTAAATATCAGCACTGCAAGTTTCAAAGTCAAGTGTTCTGTTTTGGTTTTTTGCAGTTATGGAGGAAACAGATATACTCATGGTGAAAAGCGCCACCTGCTGCTGGCAGAGAATAATAATTTCCAAGAAATATATAGGTTAACTGAAGTTTAAAACTGATCAAAAGTAAATAAATAAAAAACTAGATATTTTGGAAAAATCAATTAAAGCAAACCAAAACCCCTTAGATTTCCCCATAACAATGAAAGACTTGAAAAATAAATTCTGGGGCCCTGAGCCCAAGAAAGCCTGCAGTGTTGACGGCATCCTGAACGAGATGCTACATCACACAGAGAAAAACTTCAAACTGGCCATCCTCAAACTCTTCTATGATGTTATGTGTGTGGGGCTCTTCCCTGAGATCTGGAACAAGGCCTTATCAGCCCCATTTACAAGAACAGAGACAAACTGGACCCTAATAACTACCGAGGCATCTGTGTGAACAGTAACCTGAGGAAGGTTTTCAGCAGCATCTTAAACACTTTTAGACTTCCTTATGAAAACAATGTCTTGCGTAAATGTCAAAATGTTGCACATCTGACCACATCTTCACATGGATTGATAAATATGTACATCAAAACAAAATAAATTATTTTGCTTGTTTCATAGATTTCAAGAAAGCATTTAACTCGATCTGGCATGACGGATTATATCTGAAACTTATTGACAGTGGTATAGGGGGAAATTCTATGATTTGATCAAATCAGTGTACTCAAACCAGATAAATGTGCTGTCAAAATTAGAAACAAAAAAACTGAATTGTTCTTCAAGAGCAGGGGTGCCCAGCCCTGTTTCTGGAGATCTACTATCCCACAAAGTTCAGCTTCACCCCTGTTCAAAAGCCCCACCCTCTTAAACATTTACACCAATCAACTGGCTAATTCACTAGAACACTCCCTTACTCAAGTCTCACTCGAAATGACAAAGAAATGAAGTACCTCCTCTGCAGATGACCTGGTTCTTCTGTCGCTTTAAAGAAGGCCTAGCCTCAACCTGCTTGCGAATCCTCAAAAACACACTTATCTCGGCTTAAAAATCACCTCAACAGGTAACATATCTTTGGCTGTGAATGCACTGCAAAAAATTATTTTCTTACTTTGATTTTTTGTCTTGTTTCCAGCCAAAATATCTAAAAGTTCTTAAATCAAGAAGGATTTTCTAGACAAATAAAAATTATTGTTTTGTTTTCAGAAAAAAAAAAAAAACCTGAGTTTTTGCTTAAAACAAGCAAAATTATCTGCCAATGGGGTAAGCAAAAAAAAAAAAAAAAAAAAAAATCTTGTTTCAAGCAGAAAACTAGATTATTTTGCTTACCCCATTGGCAAATTATTTTGCTTGTTTCAAGCAAACACTCACTTAATTTTAACATTTTTTTCTGGAAAAAAAGGCAATAATTTTTACTTGTTTAGAAAATCCTTCTCGATTTTTAGATAATTTAGCTGGAAACAAGACAAAAAAAAAAAATCTAAGTAAGAAACATTTTTTGCAGAGTTAGCTCAAAGAAAAAGCCAATAAAGGGCTTTCTATGCTATATATATATAAAAAAAGATTAATTTTACATTCCAGTCAAAATCTGGCTCAGACTTTTCAAATCAATAATTGAACCAGTGAGGTGTGGGGTGTATCTATAAAATTTATAAAAGGTCCATCTATAAAAGGTCCATCTTTCTGAATTGGGAAAAACATCAAACTGAAACTCTACATCTAGATTTCTGTAAAGGAACAATCAAAGTCCAAAGAAAGACACCAAACAATGGATGCTCTCTATTCCTATGTATGCTTTGGTAATGCAAAATGTGCTTTGGTCATGCCAATAAACTGGTTTGAATTGAATTGAATTAATTAGCATTTTTCAATAATTTGACTAACCCTTATTTTTTACGCAGAGTTGTAAATGTGTACCGGTTGATCCACAAGAAGTCTCACAAACTTGCATTTACATCTTTTTTTTTTTTTTAATTTATTTATTTATTTATTTTTGGTTATAATGAATGACAAAAAACTGCAGTCCACTTTCACTATCTGTACTGCGAGGATCACTTTCGTAGTCTTTTGAATGGGTAAATATAGAAATCGCTTTAATTTCCAAAAAAGCCTAACCATTTAGAAGTGAAATGCTGTCGCCCCTCAAAATGTGTACATGAACTCCTTAACCGAGAAGAGCGTATTTGGAGTTTTACCTGGCAACCAACTCATGCGCTCACAAGCTCCCACTCCGGATTTTTTATTTTTATTTATGTCTCTGTATATGATTTTAGATGGGTCATACAATTCTGGGAAACCCATCACACTTAAAACAATCTGCTCCTCCATTTTTAACTGTCCTTTATAATTTTAGCTGATTGGTAGGCCTATATGATTGGTTGTTAATGATCTGTTCACTAATTTGGTTCTGGCTCACAAAAATGAGCTCAGCCTCAGCTCCACCCGCTGTCTCCCTTCGAAAATGAATTAGACACTCGCGACTGGCGCGTCCCGTGAACGGGGCCGGGCCTAACGCCTAGCTCGCGTCTATTGTCTAGAAACGTCTGTAGCCAACACACACCTACAATTTCAGGCGGCGGTGCAAAATAAGAAATAAGGTGTTGTTTGCTCTGCAAGTCTCACCCATGAGTCACCTTAAAGACAAATTCATTGCTCATGGAGAGTTCTGCAAACGTATGTCTGCAGTATATTGAGCATAAATATCAAGAAAAAAACACATAAGAACATTGAATAATCTACTTCAGGGTAATTTAAAAGAAACATACAAATACACCAAAAAAAAAAAAATAAAAAAAAAAAAAAATCAAATCTATCTGATGGTACAATACATTTTGTGTACAGTTTAACAATGAATAAGAATGCATGAGAGATTTTTGGATTTTCTTCTCTCATACATCTAGTATCTTATATGAGCATTCAAGTGGTTGCAGATAAACACTGATAAAAATTATTTTGAGGTGAAATAAATAATACAGAATAATAAATGTCATTTTTACATTAAATAATTTAGTTCAGGCAAGAATTAACAAAAGAGTAAATTCAATATTAGTATTCAATATAAGTGTGTAGATTTTAAAAGTTGATTTTTAAAGTATTTTATTTGGAATTGTTTGTTATTTTTACAAAGATTAAGTAAATATTAAAGTCATGATCCCAATGCTCCTATCATGCACTTGGGCATGAATAATTAATAAGGTTACTTTTGTGCTGTTTTATGGCTGCTTCTGTTGTTAGATTAAGTAGTTAGGTTAAGCCGTTTTGTAACATCTAGAGTTCATTTTCTACTCAAAATGGCCCATTCCTACTCAAACTATTCACTTGTTAGCGTCATTGTCTATCATGTGCCATTGAGGTCTCTGTGTTCATTTGGTTAGTAACTACACTGAGTCAACATATAACGTTAAAAACAATAAAGGGCCATCTACTTGCTTACGTACATGATTGTAAATACTCAAACATCATAGCCAAAAAAAAAAAAAGGCCATTAAAACATGTGGTTTAAAGTTTACAAACCGTGGTTGAGTGAACTTTACTTGAGGACTGCAGGGTAAACTTAAGTAGTTAAATAATTATGTAGAAATTACTCTAACTACATGTTAAATTTACTTATTTCCTTTGCTAATTTTACTTAGGTTAGTTAAGTAGATTTTACTTAATTCCGTACTTACATTTTTAAATGTGAGTGCAAACCTTGCCAAATAAAAATTAAGTAAATTCACTGCACCTAACATGCTTTCAAATACATAAAAAAAGGAAATACCTAGCAAGGAGTAATCTGAATCCTGAAATGTGTGCAGTACCATTGAATACGTTTGTATTTTTTAAATATATAAAACAATTTGTTTCATTTGAATGAGAGCCCTGTTTTTTGGTTTGGGAGGCTGTGAGCACAGAGACTGTAGAGTTTTTAAAGGTATTCTCAAGTGAACAAGTAGAGGCTTGAACCCAGAAAACACATTTCTTACGTCATGATTTCTTATGTAGATTCCCTCCCCATGGCAACAGACAGAAGGCATACACAAAGCTGTGAGATTTAATCAGCTGTGGGCGTTGATCAGCTATGCTTTATACCTGATTGGCGGGTTGTGTTGTTAGTATGGGCGTCTTCTGAGTTTATTAACATTAAAAATAGTCCTTCTAAAGCTTACACAGCACAGCACCACCAGAGATGTCAGATCTGCAGTGGATATTTCCTTGGTTCAGCTCATCATAAGGTGATTAATACACTTTGTCTTTATTTATTTTTATGAGTTTTGTTTTTTATTAATTTATTCATTCATTCATTGATGAGGTGTATATTATAATATGAAATTGAAATCTCAAAATACACATTTCTGAAAGGGATATTACTAATGGTGACAATAATCTGGCAGGTTAGGCATTTGGTAGTTATTGGGCTAATTTCATATGTGGAAAAAACATAACTGTTTAAGTTTACTTCCATAATAAAAATTTCATAATATTTTACTCACCCCCATTTCATTCAAGATGTTCTTGTCTTTCTTTCTTCAGTCAAAAAAGCAAACAAAAGCATGCGCATCATTTTCAAATTGGATGCACAACCAAAAAACAAAAGTCTGCAACAACAGGGCTCCAAAAATATAAAATGTATATATTAAAAAAAAATTGTGTAAGGTTTCAAGCTCACAGGCTCTTCATCAGACCCTGAGTTCACTGGTGGCCAATGATTTTTAAAACATCCAAAATACAGTTTCAATGCAATCCATCATTTTCTGAAGAAAAAAAAAAAGTCTAGATGCTTTTAAAGACATGTTTATAAGTGAAATTCTCCTTTAAGTGCCTTTAAATAAATGCAAAATACAAATATGTGCTTTAAAGTGATACTGGATGCTGATGACTTAAAAAAAATAAATAAATACTTCACAGGACACGAGGAACAGCTGATGCTGTTGGTTTAATGTTTACCGCACTTTCATTTTCCTCTCTACTGCCATTGTTTCATTTTGGCCATTTTAATGTGCTGTGATACAAACTGAATGATTAAATGTGCTTTGAATTTGAAATGGTTGCACATTTCTGACACTGACTCTTATCGGTGACTGATGCGGTCATCTGAACTTGCCCTTGAACTAAAATGACTGGCTTTAACTAAACGGTTGTTGTTTGTGTGATTCAACAGATGCATGGAAATTAAAACAATGAAATGAAAGGATGCATACAGTAAGAATCAGAATCCACAGATGAGCAAAAACCAACAGAACAGAGAGAAAAATGGAGGATAGAAATGAGGCACAAGCCAGTGGATCACAAGAGAAAAGCAGACAGAGACTTGTTAGACGAGAGAGTATAGAGATAAAGCCAAACTGTAAGTGTTTGCTCCTTGTGGAACTTCTAGTTTTGCTATAGATTTACTTTTATTTGTCCATTTACTCCTGCCATAAAGTGTCACATTAAGACAGATTCAGCTGTCACAGATAAATGTTCACAGATATATGATTGTGTGTAATAAACAGAATGTAATATCGATTGAGAAAATTAAAATCAAGTCCAAAGCAATGAGGAGAATTTGATTTTTGTGATTTCTAGTCTCAGGTGATCCTGTGAAGTTTCCTTCAGATGTTCTCAAGAACACACAACATCAGAGACATTCAGATACAGACTAAACATCATCATCATCATCATCATAATCATCATCATCATCCAGACTACAGTCCGTTCAGCTCCAGGATTATTTCAGCTTTTACAGACTCATCTGATCACAACCAAACAGACTAAAAGAGTTTGTTTCTCAGATCTGTGTCTCAATATGGCACTTTACTGACAACATTCTGCACATCAAAGCTTCCCTGCATTTGAGAGTGAACATTTGCACAGAATCTAATAAAAGTCAGCACATGGCGCCACCCTCAGGCTGATGGACTCAATGACACCGAACCGCTGCTGAAGCTTCATCTGCATGTGTTCAGAATCAGTAACCAGACATTACACATCTTGGTTAACTTTAAATTCAAGCACCTTTCAAGAACTTTCCAGGTCCAATCACTCTCGAATTCAAGGACTTAATTTGGTGAAACATTTCAAGTGAGAGCAAGGTTACTTTGTGTTATCTTGTAAGATACATTGTTACAGTCGTGTCAAACATAACTATGTAAAAAAAACATTTATTGTTTGCACTTTTTTGGCCATATGAAAGAGATCTGATATTCTATTTGTCATAAATGCGTGTAACTAACATAAATCAAGCAAGCTAGCATGCATAGGCCACAAAGTGTTGGAGAAATAACTCAGTGGACTGGAGGGAATAATATGGATTTTTTATTTCCCATAGCACTTTAAAGGACCTGTATCTATGTATGTTCATTTTCAAAAACTTTCCAGTGCCTTGAATTTTTTTTGTCAGATTCACAAACTTTCAAGGATTTCAAGGACCTGTGTGAACCCTGATTATACACCAAACTTCAGATTGAATCCAGCCTCTTATGAAGACTTCAGATAAACACAACATTGAGAACATGATGCTGACTCCTGAGAGCTTTCAATCAACATAAAAGCTGAACAATATTCCTCATATTGTCATCATCAGGATCACATCAATCAATTCTATAATGTGTTTATTATATGTGATGTCAACTAATTTAATGGAAATTCCTGCCATATGGATGTTTGACAGTCATGTCTGATAACAGATCGCTCTTATTTCAAATATAGAAATATACATTTTCTGTGAAGCTGCTTTGAAATATGTATTGTCATACAAATAAATATAAATGTGAAAAAAGTTATTTAAAGGAACTCAAACATTTTTAAAATATGACTCTGGAGCTATAACTATAACTCATCTGTTTCACTTCAGTTGCACTGACAGAATGACATCTGATATCAGATTTTCTAAGGTCCTCCGTTTCGGTCTGGTTTGTTGTTTATGTTACCATTTAGAAAAAAAGGATGTCCACATGATCACTGTAGGAGTGTCTTTAAACAAATCATAATGATAGTAATGGGTGAACCCAACAAGCCATTTCAAAATGTCCAGATCAGTTGATTCTGATGTTTCAGAGATGATCACAAATGAGGTGAGTCTCTCTTCTGCTTTACAGAGACTGAACAGACTGTAGAACTAATGCAAAAAACTGCTGTTGTTTGTAAGGTTTGTTATGGAACCATTTAGACAAAAAAAAAAGTTCTTCTATGGCATCATGGCGCACCTTTATTTTTAAGAGTGTAGGTATATTTAAAACTTGTAGGCAGGTGCGTTGAGACAAGTTGCTGGCTAAAGTTTGCAAAAGACCGGACCTCCAGTCCAGGAACAAAATTGGTGACCCCAGATTTGAAGCATTTTCAATGCAGTTTAAACAGCAAAACAATAGCAAAACAAATAATAACAATATTTTCTTAATAAAAAACTAGTGAAATATTGAAACATTTCTGTAGAGAAGAAGTGCTAGTGTTCCAGTGTGAATTTGCTTGTTTTCTAGATAAACATTGCTGCAGTGCACAGACACAAGTATAGTTTAAGATGTTTAACCAACTGTATGACAGTGCTCCACTTTAAAAGAAAAAAAGCCTTAAAAAAATAGGATCAATTCTGATAACTGAACTATTAAAACAGATTAGAATTTATATTGATTTAAATTTAAAACATTATGTTTATAATAAAGGACTTATATTGCAGTCATGAGTTTGTTACTGAAAGGTTTTATATTTATAATAGTTATAGTATGCATAAAATAATAATAATAAAAAAAAACATTGTATTGTTACCAGTATATATACACATAATCTAGACTACAGGACATCATCTGAATGAAATAGAATTGAGGCATTATAAATAAAATCAATACAGGAATGTGTTCTATATTTATTATTGAAATACACTGAAGATTATCTGTAATTTCTAAATTTGTCCACTAGATGGAGGAAGTAGAGGCCTTTGGTTTCAGGTTGAAGGCAGTGAATGAGTATCGTGTGTCACATCAAGAAACAAACTCACTGACCCTCATCACAAACATCTAATGTGTCTGAATCTGTCTTCTTCTAGAACCACAGAACCAGTGATTTTATGAATATACAAACAGCTTCATGAGGAAACCGGTTTTAGAGGGGATAGTATGGCAAGCCATTCAGGAAAAAAAATATATGTGTATTGTGCGAGTATGGATTTGTTCACTGGTTGAATGTGTGGTTTAATGACAAATACATGTGTTTATAATACATTGGTTTCAGACTTGGATACATCGGTCTGATCACATGCACATGTGTTTGCTTCTAGATACGTTGCGCATTGTGTTCATATTCTGCTGTTCTGTAGCCACAGATTTGCGGGACTCTCTCCATTGGCACCACGCACAATTCCTTCAAGTGAGGGAGAGTGTAAGTGGAGAATGCAACTGACATCGTAATTTAGTTTATTTTTGTCTTCACTATACCTGGCTACTGTTGTAAAATGTTGAGAGATTCAATTTAAAAAAAAGAATAAATAAATGAAATAAAACAAAAAATAAAAATACTACAAGTGATGTCACTTGCAGAAGTGTGGGTGTCAGAGTGCAAGTGTGAAAATGCAAGTCTGAGTGTGCAAGTGCAAGTGCCTCAGCACAATTATACCAGTACTTGCATAGAAACCTATACTAGAAACCTAGAAATGTTTCTTCCATTCAGTGACTTGGTGTCATTTCCTGTAGTCCTTGGACAAAACCAAATGTGTTCAGGGGCAGAGGAAATCCCCGAATCAAATGGACAAACACCCAGAGGAGCATTACAGTGTGATTTTATAGCATTAGAGTTTCAAAAGTTACTTTCAAGTGTACTTTAAGTTATCAAACCTAAAAAAATGCACAAAGAGATACTCATTATACTCATGATACTCATGCTTTCATTAATTTAATATTGACTGACAAATTTCATAAGTATTATTTGTGTGCACTCCCAATATCAGCATTTATATTTATTATTATTATTATTATTATTATTATTATTATTATTATTATTATTAATATATATATATATATATATATATATATATATATATATATATATATATATATATATATATATATATATATATATATATATCACTTTTTTTTTTTTTTTTTTTTTTTTTGTAAAATAAAGAAATCTAATAGGGTGGCTTTCTGCATTCTCAGTCTCCACGAATATCCTTCGAGTCACTAAAATGAACAAAAATGACATGAAAAAACAAGTGTCAAAAACAAATAGTTATCTCGGGTACTTTTCGTTTTTGGAAGACACGCTATATTGGAATAATCCTTAAATTATTGTGTTGCCAATGAGTCATATACTTACTGTGACATAAACTTGTACACGTCAACTTTTTCGAAACAGTTTAATGTCTGACTAAAAAATGTAGAGGCAACCTTTCATAGCTTCAATGTTGTAGGCTGTTCAGTGTGTTTGTTTTACAGAACTTTAGACACTTCAATTAGACAACACACACACACACACACACACACACACACACCAGTGTTAATTTCGTTGACAAATAATTTGTCAATTTTCGTCAACAACATTATTTTTCACAGACGAAAACGAAACTTTATTAAGTTTAACTTTATTGAATTATTTTTGAATGTCAGAAACTATGATAATCTACTGGCTTTTTCATCTACAAATAAAAACAAGACCAAAATGTTAGGGAGGGACAATATGGAAAGATATTCTTTCAGAAAATAATCTGTTGCGTAGTAGGAGGTTAGATGTGTACAAACCGGCGGGACACAAGCTAAAATACTCTTGCTGCACGTCTTATAAAGCGTTCAAAAATGTGAATATGTGGGAGAAGTGCAGACATTTGGATACATTTGACGACGCAAGAGAGAACTCGATTCTTTCACGTTGCGTGAACTGAGAAATACACACAAAATGATCTCGAATTGTCCGTTCTGATGAAGTAAACACAACCGTTTATGTCTTAAATGAACGTAAACAGTAGGGAGAAAGTGTATCAGTACATTGCATCTATTGCATTGGGTTTTAAAGGGATAGCAGCCACATTTAATGTCTATTGTCCGAGTCACTGATGTTCATCAAGCAACAAAAGAAAGACGAAAGTAACATTTAAAAAAAAAAAAAACAACAACAATTAAAAAAATATATATTGTAGACAGATATATTTTTGCCGTGGTCTATAACTCAGAAGTGTGGTCTATCAATAGCAGGTGATATTTTGTACAAATGTAGAAAGACTTCAGCATAATTTAACTTTGAATATAAGTTGCATAAGTTAGCCTACTTTCGACCCCGTCTGTTGGGGACCCCGTTTTTTTAGGTTACTCTCATACAGAGGTGTCAAGTGACGAAGTACAAATACTTCGTTACCTTACTTAAGTAGAAATTTTGGGTATAGGCCTATCTATCATTTACTGGAGTAATTATTTTTCAGCCGACTTTTTACTTCTACTCCTTACACTTTCACGCAATAATCTGTACTTTCTACTCCTTACATTTTTAAAATAGCCTCGTTACTCCTTTGTTTTCATTCCGGCTTGTCGTCGTTTAAAAAAAACTCTCCAGATAAATCGCGCTATCCGGTTAGAGTGAATTTGATTGTGGTTGGATGGTTTGTACGCGACCTATCGCACCTGCACATGACACAATTCACTTCACACTCCAGCAAGGACATATAGTGTTGGGGGTCATTACTCAAAAAAGATTATTTCCTAAAAGTTATTATTTCTCCACGACTGGATCATTTATCAAACGGGTGCTTTCTCTTCATTCTCTGCAAATTAACCTACAGTAGGTAGTTCGGTAGAGAGACGTTTTAATGAATTAGCGTTTGCGATTGACAAGGCGACTGACAATGTTGTGATAAGTAAGTAGTATACATATTTGGTTCTTTAATGTATTTGCATTGTACTAAATGCGTTCATTTTCAATGGGCATGCTACTGAAAGAGGTAGCCTAGTGCAGGGTTTCTCAACAGGTGGACCTCAGTGATACTCCAGGGAGTCCTCGAGATAGCATAAAATTAATTTAAATATTATCCTAAAATTGTTTAACTTCATTATTAATGTGTTAAATTAAAATGACATCAGGCATGCATTATAGGGGCCGTTCACATGTCGCGCCTAAAAACGCGTGGAATACGCTAGGCGCGCATCTTTCTCCTTCTTTCCAAAGCGCTCTGTAGCCTGCGCTGCCGTGGCGTCTGCCGTTGCTGAGCAACCATGACCTGCGCTCTCCGCTAAATAAGCGCGCAATTGAGCTCGCAAAAGACGCGACATGTGAACGTCAATCACAGAGAATCTGTAGATATCAGGTTTTTGTATCAGTCTTTGTAAGGTCTTATAGTGGTGTTAGTTTCTCAGATGAATAGGGCACGTGTTATAGCTACTTCCTATGGCATGAACTGGAAGTTCTTGCAGTTGAATTGTAGTGAAAACACCACAAGCAGCCAACCTTTCGAACGTTTAGATCCATTTGCCTTTGGTTTGTGGGTTTGTTCTTTTTTGCTGAATATCAGTCTCAGTTCTCAGATCAGATGTGCCTTTGCGGTTTAACACATGAGTGCTCACTATATTAATATCGTCATTTTGAACCTTGCACAACATCAGCAGAGATGTTATGATCAGAGGTGTCAAGTAACGAAGTACAAATACTTCGTTACCTTACGTAGAAATTTTGGGTATATACTTTATTATTTTTCAGCCGACTTTTTACTTCTACTCCTTACATTTTCATGCAATTATCTGTACTTTCTACTCCTTACATTTTTAAAATAGCCTCGTTACTCCTTTGTTTTCATTCCGGCTTGTCTTCATTTAAAAAAACCCATCCAGATGAATTGCGCTATCCGGATAGAGTGAATTTGATTGTGGTTGGATGAGAAGTACAAACATGATTTAGAATGTATTCGATGTATTTTTAATGTGTATGCTATATTTTAATAGATACAAACAGTATATTCAGTCAGGCGAGTTTAAAGGGACAGGTTAGTGAGTTTTTTATCTGGTACGTAGGTTATACAAGGATAGAATTGAGCAGAGCTTTCTTTTAAGTTGTCAAGTATTGCTTTCATTTAAAGTTTGTTTGAATTTTGAGGGTTTTTGTAACAACATGCAGCAGAAGAAGAATAAGGAAAAACAAATGTTTTGGTTGATAAAAAAGGTTTAAAAATGAACAGGTTTCTCTTTACTGCAGAAGTACAGTATAGGAGCAAATTTCAGGCATAAGGGGCCTTGCAAAATTTATTGAAGGAGGAGGTGGGCCCCGGAGTAAAAAAGGGTTGAGAACCCCTGGCCTAGTGCATCCCAATTTTTTCAACATTAATATTTTAATATAGCATTATAGTCATTATGGCCTTTTAAAAATGTTTTGAGGAGGCAGGGTAGTGCACAATAGCACTGGCATGTTTTCCCTACATTACTTTTACTTGTATACTTTAAGTAGTTTTGAAACCAGTACTTTAACACTTTTACTCGAGTAAAAAGCTTGAGCTGATACTTCAACTTCTACAGAAGTATTGTTAAACCCTAGTATCTATACTTCTACCTGAGTAATGAATGTGAATACTTTTGACACCAGTGTTTATATTTGAGGGTATTCTTTTCTCATGAATCCATTAAACATGTTTGACAAGATTTTTGTTTGTGCTAATTAGATTATAAACTGTCAGCGCCTCTTCAAAAGCTCAGAAAGCACAACAGCAGAGATGTCAGATGTGCAGTGGATGTTTCATCTTGTTTTTATTTATTCATTCATTAATGATGTATTTGATATACTACTTTGAATTATGAGACATTGATAAATGTAAACACATTTACAAAATGTCTTTTTTTTTTAGGTAAAAATTATTTTTGGGTAAAAAAAAATATCCTCTCTTCTGTTGTTTAAGAACTACTTGCAAAACTAAATTATTAAATGTGTCTTGAATTTTTTTTTTACGTTTTGTAAATAACCACGTCCAAGTTGAAGTGCGCGCGCTTCCTGGTGTGTGAGCGCGCCGGCGCTACTCTCCTCTCGCCCGTGAACTTCACTCATTGTTTACACAGAACAGAGATTGTAGGTAAGACGGCTAACAGAAATGGTATTCGTTTGCGCTTATCCGGGATGTTTAAACAAGAAGTGGTTAAAAAAGGTATGTTTAGGGATGTTTTAAAAAGAGAAGAATTACTTGTGCTCGCGCAATGGATCAAGTCCGGCGCTTTCCGGGAGCAGTGCCGGCGCATCAATAAGCCAGAACGCGCGGTCACACACCAGATAGCGCGCCCCCTTCAACTTGGACGTGATTGTTTTCAAGAGGTAAAAACGATATAAATGCTGTTCGTTTTCTCACACAAACCACTCGTTTCGTGTCTTAGGCCATTAATGTGTACTTACGGTGGGGAATTGTTTAATTTGGACTGTTTAATTTGAATCTGTGCGTTTTCTTTTGTGAGGTGACCATAGGCATGCATTATATGACTGACAGACAAGAGCGGTTGGACCTAAAAATATCAAAATTGAAACTACTGCGGAAACAAAGACACCTACATCTTGGATGCCCTTGGGGTAAGCTAAAACATATCAAAATTTAATTTCAAAGTGAACTATCCCTTTAACCTCGGATACCTGTCAGTAAACGCAGGGGGTCTGCGTCAAATAAATTAATGTTATATTAATATTCTGTATCCTCAAACACCCTTCAGCCACCATAGGATTATATGTCAAATGCATTTTTTTCATATGTAGGCAATTTTTACATGCCTATCAGCAACCGAGGGTAGTTTGCGTCAAATAAATACGTTTTCTGTTCAAATAAAGTAAATTCAGATACCCGTACGCAATCGCAGGATTTTTGTTTCAAATAAATACATTTCATATTTTTGTGCTGTAATGTCAATTATGTCTTAGCGGTCTGGTGCGTTTGGAGTCAAAGACATTTTTTTATTGATAGACGGTAACCTTGGATGCCTGTCAGTAAACGCAGGGGGTCTGCTTCAAATAAATTAATGTTACATTAATATTCTGTATCCTCAAACACCCTTCAGCCACCATAGGATTTTATGTCAAATGCATTTTTTTCTAATTTAGGCAATTTTTACATGCCTATCAGCAACCGAGGGTAGTTTGCATCAAATAAATACGTTTTCTGTTCAAATAAAGTAAGTTCAGGTACCCCTCCGCAATCGCAGGAGTTTTGTCTCAAATAAATACATTTCAAATTTTTGTGCTGTAATGTCAATTATGTCTTAGCGGTCTGGTGCGTTTGGAGTCAAAGCCATTTTTAATTGATAGACGGTAACCTCGGATACCTGTCAGTAAACGCAGGGGGTCTGCGTCAAATAAATTCGTTATATTAATATTCTGTATCCTCAAAAACCCTTCAGCCACCATAGGATTTTATGTCAAATGCATTTTTTTCTAATTTAGGCAATTTTTACATGCCTATCAGCAACCGAGGGTAGTTTGCATCAAATAAATACCTTTTCTGTTCAAATAAAGTAAGTTCAGGTACCCCTACGCAATCGCAGGAGTTTTGTCTCAAATAAATACATTTCATATTTTTGTGCTGTAATGTCAATTATGTCTTAGCGGTCTGGTGCGTTTGGAGTCAAAGCCATTTTTAATTGACAGACGGTAACCTCGGATACCTGTCAGTAAACGCAGGGGGTCTGCGTCAAATAAATTCGTTATATTAATATTCTGTATCCTCAAACACCCTTCAGCCACCATAGGATTTTATGTCAAATGCATTTTTTTTCTAATTTAGGCAATTTTTACATGCCTATCAGCAACCGAGGGTAGTTTGCATCAAATAAATACCTTTTCTGTTCAAATAAAGTAAGTTCAGGTACCCCTACGCAATCGCAGGAGTTTTGTCTCAAATAAATACATTTCATATTTTTGTGCTGTAATGTCAATTATGTCTTAGCGGTCTGGTGCGTTAGGAGTCAAAGCCATTTTTAATTGATAGACGGTAACCTCGGATACCTGTCAGTAAACGCAGGGGGTCTGCGTCAAATAAATCCATGTTATATTAATATTCTGTATCCTCTGACACCCTTCAGCCTCCACAGGATTTCATGTCAAATGCATTTTTTTCTAATTTAGGCAATTTTTACATGCTACTCAGCAACCGAGGGTAGTTTGCGTCAAATAAATACGTTTTCTATTCAAATAAAGTAAATTCAAATACCGGTACGCAATCGCAGGATTTTAGTTTCAAATAAATACATTTCATATTTTTGTGCTGTAATGTCAATTATGTCTTAGCGGTCTGGTGCGTTTGGAGTCAAAGCCATTTTTAATTGATAGACGGTAACCTTGGATACCTGTCAGTAATCGCAGGGGGTCTGCGTCAAATAAATTCATGTTATATTAATATTCTGTATCCTCAAAAACCCTTCGGCCACCATAGGATTTTATGTCAAATGCATTTTTTTCTAATTTAGGCAATTTTTACATGCCTATCAGCAACCGAGGGTAGTTTGCATCAAATAAATACCTTTTCTGTTCAAATAAAGTAAGTTCAGGTACCCCTACGCAATCGCAGGAGTTTTGTCTCAAATAAATACATTTCATATTTTTGTGCTGTAATGTCAATTATGTCTTAGCGGTCTGGTGCGTTTGGAGTCAAAGCCATTTTTAATTGATAGACGGTAACCTCAGATACCTGTCAGTAAACGCAGGGGGTCTGCGTCAAATAAATTCATGTTATATTAATATTCGGTATCCTCAAACACCCTTCAGCCACCATAGGATTGTATGTCAAATGCATTTTTTCTCAAATGTAGGCAATTTTTACATGCCTATCAGCAACCGAGGGTAGTTTGCGTCAAATAAATACATTTTCTGTTCAAATAAAGTAAGTTCAGGTACCCCTCCGCAATCGCAGGAGTTTTGTCTCACATAAATACATTTCATATTTTTGTGCTGTAATGTCAATTATGTCTTAGCGGTCTGGTGCGTTTGGAGTCAAAGCCATTTTTAATTGATAGACTGTACCCAGCAAGCAATTTTTTGGTTTAAAAGACGTCTATTAGACGTTGAAACACAGCCCTGACGTCTAGGCTAAAACATGGCAAAAAATGGGCTGTCAGTGAAAAGTTAATAGACGTCTAACCATAGCCCAATAATAGACCACTATTGAACGACTACATGTATACGTCTAATAGACAGTGAATATGGGTCTAGGCTAAAACAAGACTGAATTTGGGCTGTCAGTGAAAAGTTAATAGACGTCTAACCATAGCCCAAGACTAAACTAGTCATCAAATAGACAGCTAATGAACGCCTACATACATCTAATTGACAACAAAATGACAATCCATTTGTATAAACAAATATACAGCTTTTATTAAGAAAAATAATTTTAACAACTTTAGACAATACAAATGCATAAAAATTCTAAAGAATTATTGACAAAATAAAATGTTATAAATATAATACACTTAAATATACATATTATGATAGGGAATTTACCAACTAATGTTAGCAAAAACAAATATTATATATATATATATATATATATTAAATAATTTAAGATGTTTAAAAGAAATAAATCTAATACAAATTAAGAGCATATTATCACATTCTGCACAACTGTGACACCTGAATAACAAATGTCAGGAAGGTAGTATTACATGCGTCAGTGAACAAGTGTCCAAAATTGTCTGGCACAACTGATTTCATAACAACACAGTGATAGCTGCTGTAAATAAAAAGTAGCCCAGTACACACATTAAACTCCAATATACATGGAATAATAAATTCACCCCTGCAGGTTTTAATTATGTTTTCTGATTGAACTGCTTAGTTTTTAATGCTGCATTGCACATCTTAGATATCTGCATTTTTATTTGCAGATATCTATTTTTATTTTATATTTTAATACTGCTGCAAACTTTTTAGAATTGATAATTATTTTAAATCATTCATATTTTTAAGCTTTAGTATCAATTTGGCTTCAAACTAAATCTTATTGTACTTGTAGAATGACAGATATTCAGTTAGCTCATGCTCTCTGTATGTAACAAGCCATTGTTCAGATATAAATTCAATTCAATATAGTTAAAATAAATGATTGACTTTGTCAGAGATGAGAGCTTTTGTGAGGATTTTTTTTTTTTTTTTTTTTTTACCATTGCTGCCTCGATCTCCTCATTTTCTATCCACTTTTCCAGATGTTGAAACTCCTGTTCAGTTTCTTCCTATTCATTCAGTGTGTTCACTGTATAAATGAATAGATAAATCTTTGTCAACGCTGTTTGTTCTATTGTTTGCCCTTTCATCTCTTTTTGCACTGTTTTACAACGATTGAGTTTGTAAACACGGACGAATTCTAAACTTTACATTTATTATCCGTTACATTTTGCAATTCTCTGATCACATGAAAACTGAACCGTGGGCCTAGTCAAGGGTTACTATCAACTACAATCTTCCTACACATGATAGCAAATAATATAGATAAACAATGAACATGTCAAAATGAAAACACGGATACTTACAAGACCACGTAGTAATGTCATTTATCGTTTGTCCCGTTGCTCTCCGACAAGTAGTGCTGTCTCACACAAAAACAAAATTCAAAAAGCTGAAATCGCGAGATCTCGCAGCGGTGATTCCTACTAACTGTCAAGTCTCGCGTTGCCAGCAGTCATGTCTCGGTAGGGCTAAAATTGCCATCTAGCGGTTGGGAATTGTAATTGCATTTTTTGTAAAATGAAAGTGTCAAATAATATCGTTTGTGTATGAATGTTACACTTAACAGCTTGTGGGATGCATGACATAATATTATGAAATGCAATTAAACTTTTGAAACATTTAAATTAGCATTATTTTGGCATAATTAATAATGCTATATATAATAATGCTATAAATAAAAAAAAAAAACATGCTAATTTAAATGTTTCAGAAGTTTACTTGCATTTGATAATAAGCGTAAATTTCATGTAAACGATTGTAAGACTATTTTGGCAGTGCTCATCGCTGATCTGATATTGGTCTATTCCAAACCTTTACAAATAGACCACGGATCGCCTCGATTTCGCCAGGTGGACTGAAAGCAGACTACATATAGCCCATCCAATTCAGAGCTAAATCGTGTCTACATATAGACCATGTCATGAAATTACACATCTTTATAGATGTTACTGACACTGCAAACATGATGGTATATCAATCATCTCATGCGCTGTCTGGCCAAAATCTACAGTGAATCAGATTTGACTATCAGTGGTCTACACATAGCCGGTCTGACTACAAGCTAAATCTCGGCTACGCACAAGCTATGAATAGAACATGTCAAAGAAATCAAACCAAACACCCTCTAAACGCTGCTTACTTTGCTTACTTGATGGGATATCATACAACTCACAAGTTATTTTACCAAAATGTTATTTTACCAAAGTTATTTTACCAACATGTGTTCAAATTCAGGGTTATTTGGGCTAGAAGGGGGTTACACATAGCCGGACTATAGCGGGTCTATAGGTAACCGAGAAGGTGAAATGACGTCTATTGCTTGCTGGGAAGTGTGGATGCGCTGTCCTTGAAGGACGTTCAGGTTGGACTACAAAATGGTCAATTTACTCTTAAGAAACCCACGTCGGGCAAGTCTGATGTATGGGAGTCTTCTTCGTGAGTCATGGACTCAGCAGCGGCGGGAGGCAGAAAATGGTTGGTGGGTGGGCCTCTGAAAGAGTGGGTGGGCCTGAATAATTAGCATCACCCGGATAAATTACAATAAAACAAAGAAAGAAAGAAAGAAAGAAAGAAAGAAAGAAAGAAAGAAAGAAAGAAAGAAAGAAAGAAAAAAACGATGGACTGGTCCGAACAAACGCATTCGATTACTATCAGATCTTGCAAAACACTTCAGGACAGGAGGTGGTCTGCACGCATTCCAGAATCAACTGGATAAGTGTAAATGTATCCGGTTGTTGAATCTTTTTTATTTTTTAAGGTATTGCACACAATAGGCTGAAACTTGCCACAAAGCACCGGCAAAAATAAATAACAATGAACGTGTCGGGGGAAATAGTAAGGAGGTATTTTAATTATTTAGTGTATTCTGAGTCAGCGTCGCAAAGATCCTGACTGGCAATCTTCTTTTTGGATGCGCTTTATAGAGAGAAATCTTTACGGATTATTACATAATGAAAGAGCTATTGTTTTCGATTTGTTTTATTTCGTTAAGTAACAATTTAAAGCTTTCTAAATATGTATTTATCATGTCTGTGCATCATGTTTGTTTTCTTTATTTTATAAAATACAGTTTGTAACGTTTTGTTGATTTTGCACACAAATAAAAGTAGACCCTTTTCAGTTCCGAGTGATATTTTACCTTTTTGAGCAAATATGTCGGATCATTTTAAATTGTTTCCACTGAAAAAAATGCAAGTGATCGCGCTGGCGCCTCCATGTCCTGCAAAGCGGCTTTACCTTTCACTCTCCGCACAAATGATTGGATATGCGCCTAATAGCGCACATTTATCTAGGTTTAACGTTTAAATAGTTTTATACTTGAACTGTTCTATATCTATAGATTTTATTTTAGTCTTCCGCTGACCGCTGTTTGTTACACAACTGCCCAGAGTCCAGAAACCAACGGCAGAAGACCTGAATAACATTATCATCCCAGACTCCATCCATCCAGAATACATTCTTTCAGCTCCTGGACTCTTTCAGCTTTTACAGACTCATCTGATCACAAACAGACTCATGACTGGATTCTTTCTTGATCACACAAATTCAGAATTTCACAGTAATATTGCAGTTTTTCTACTCAGTTTTAATGCAAGCAATTTTGCAAGGAAAGCATTCCACCGTGGTTTTACATTTACCTTCAACTACAATTCTACAATGCATTACTCAAATGAACCTAATAAACTATTAAATCTTTATGCTGATTGACAAGGTCTCAATCTTTATTTCCTTGTTGCTTTCTAAAGTACAGGTCCTTCTCAAAAAATTAGCATATTGTGATAAAGTTCATTATTTTCTGTAATGTACTGATAAACATTAGACTTTCATATATTTTAGATTCATTACACACAACTGAAGTAGTTCAAGCCTTTTTTTTTGTTTTAATATTGATGATTTTGGCATACAGCTCATGAAAACCCCAAATTCCTATCTCAAAAAATTAGCATATTTCATCCGACCAATAAAAGAAAAGTGTTTTTAATACAAAAAAAGTCAACCTTCAAATAATTATGTTCAGTTATGCACTCAATACTTGGTCGGGAATCCTTTTGCAGAAATGACTGCTTCAATGCGGCGTGGCATGGAGGCAATCAGCCTGTGGCACTGCTGAGGTGTTATGGAGGCCCAGGATGCTTCGATAGCGGCCTTAAGCTCATCCAGAGTGTTGGGTCTTGCGTCTCTCAACTTTCTCTTCACAATATCCCACAGATTCTCTATGGGGTTCAGGTCAGGAGAGTTGGCAGGCCAATTGAGCACAGTAATACCATGGTCAGTAAACCATTTACCAGTGGTTTTGGCACTGTGAGCAGGTGCCAGGTCGTGCTGAAAAATGAAATCTTCATCTCCATAAAGCTTTTCAGCAGATGGAAGCATGAAGCTAGCTGCATTGACCCTGCCCTTGATAAAACACAGTGGACCAACACCAGCAGCTGACATGGCACCCCAGACCATCACTGACTGTGGGTACTTGACACTGGACTTCAGGCATTTTGGCATTTCCCTCTCCCCAGTCTTCCTCCAGACTCTGGCACCTTGATTTCCGAACGACATGCAAAATTTGCTTTCATCCGAAAAAAGTACTTTGGACCACTGAGCAACAGTCCAGTGCTGCTTCTCTGTAGCCCAGGTCAGGCGCTTCTGCCGCTGTTTCTGGTTCAAAAGTGGCTTGACCTGGGGAATGCGGCACCTGTAGCCCATTTCCTGCACACGCCTGTACACGGTGGCTCTGGATGTTTCTACTCCAGACTCAGTCCACTGCTTCCGCAGGTCCCCCTCTCGTTGTGCAGCGTTTTCTGCCACACTTTTTCCTTCCCACAGACTTCCCACTGAGGTGCCTTGATACAGCACTCTGGGAACAGCCTATTCATTCAGAAATTTCTTTCTGTGTCTTACCCTCTTGCTTGAGGGTGTCAATGATGGCCTTCTGGACAGCAGTCAGGTCGGCAGTCTTACCCATGATTGCGGTTTTGAGTAATGAACCAGGCTGGGAGTTTTTAAAAGCCTCAGGAATCTTTTGCAGGTGTTTAGAGTTAATTAGTTGATTCAGATGATTAGGTTAATAGCTCGTTTAGAGAACCTTTTCATGATATGCTAATTTTTTGAGATAGGAATTTTGGGTTTTCATGAGCTGTATGCCAAAATCATCAATATTAAAACAAAAAAAAGGCTTGAACTACTTCAGTTGTGTGTAATGAATCTAAAATATATGAAAGTCTAATGTTTATCAGTACATTACAGAAAATAATGAACTTTATCACAATATGCTAATTTTTTGAGAAGGACCTGTATGTCATTTCAAGACTTAAAGTGAAAGGAATGACAATTTAAAATTAATTTTAAAAACTAAATCAAATGATTGTCAGTTGCATTTGGCTTTCTAACATTAGTTGATTGGTATATTACAGACATTATTGCAAAATTATTGACCAATACTTATTTAGCCCTCTAAGCATATAGAAAATAAATGTCATTGTGTTATTTTGGTTTATCATCGTTTCAGGTTGTTCTAAATAAAGGTTGTAGCCTACTATTAAAAAAAAAAAACAAAAAAAAAAAAACATGTAAATAGTATACATTTTTAGCATAGCATTTTTGCTAACCATATAAGTCGCAAAATATAGATTTTTAAAGTAACTAAATTATCTTCAATCATTAAATGGCACAAAACTCAAAAGCCTTTAGTTTAAGGTTCAAGACAGTGAATAGAAACAAGAAAAATCAGGAGATCAGATATGAAACTAATGAGGATCATCATCTCACAGACCCTCAACACATTTAAGGGTTTTTAGATTTTGCTTATGTGCATTTGTACTGTTTCTGACAGAATAATCACTTTGATTCTCAGCTTTCTCAGGTGCTTCATCTCTCATTTCACACACATCTCTCTGTTTCTCCAGATTTACAGTAAATGAAGAGAAAGTTTCTGTTCTTACCAGAGACAGAGATCTGAAGTCCTCTGTCAACTGCTGCCGCTGATTGTATATTATTATAATATATATATTTTTTAGTATTACAATTGTTAACTGTTTGCTGTTTTTTTTACATAAATAAAATAAACAAACATAAAAATAAACGCATTTTAGAGTTTGACAAATATAGCTGTATGTTATATTGTTTGGACACTAGGTGTCGCTGTGGCGTAAGAAATGGGTACTAAAAGTAGTTATCATGCTTCCATGCGTCTAATTTCATCTGTAAAAAAACAAAACAAAAAAAAAACTATACAGCTTAGTTCACAACATTGTCTGACTGCGAATGAAGAAGAAACACATTCAGAGCTCAAAACTATTTTGTTCAATACTTTCTATTATTAATCCCTAATTGAAAATATTTTCATTTTAAACCTAATAACAGTTACAAATGCTAGACATTTTTTGTCCCATGTGTCAAGAATTAGTGGTTCGTCCAAACGGATCCGTTTCCTAACTGCATTATTTCTCATAAATCAGCCTGGTCTATACAAAATTGGATTTTGGAAATCAGCCGGCTATGGAGTTGTAGAGCAGCTGCGTCCTGTGCGCATGCGCATGATGTCTATCTGCCCACTAAAATCCTCAGTTTGCAGTTCCCAAAACACGAGCTGATCTAGATCTGTTGATAGTGGACTGATGCCTTTACAGGAGCTATTCTTGATTTTGCATATACATCATCCGATTATATGGTAAGTGTCTATGATAACGATTTATTGAATTTATTGTTGTTGTTGCTATTATGTTAGAGCTAAGTCCATGGGTTATATATTTTTTTCTCATCATCATGGCTTAATAAACGTTGTTTTCTCGTTATCTGTCGTGTTTTTTTTCCCCATGGTCTCAAAATAAAAGTCATGGGCGTAGACAGGGGTTGGGGTCAGGTAGTTAAAATGACCCACTCATATTGCCAAAGGTCCAGAATTTGAGTAGCACCCGCTCTTCCACCCATATTAGAGCACAACAGAGCTCTTCTGTAGATCTTAAGTGTTGACTGAGGAGGAGATCCTCCTGATTTTGCATTTATCTGATTTGGATACAACATCAGACTGTACCGTAAGTGTCTAGGATAATGATTTATTGCATGCATTATTATTACTGTCTGTTGCTATAGTTGAAGCACTTGAGCTGAAGTCAAGTGACATTTATTTCTATAGAGCTTTATGTAATATAGATTGTGGTTTATAATTAAACGCCACAATAGCAATTTACATGGCAAACACAAGGTCAGCATCATAATTGCAATTTTCAATTATTGTTATAAAAAAATCATTTTAACTTGACATAAGACAGAAGTTTTTACACTACTCTAAACTATTGTTTGCAACAGATAATCTGCAAGGAGACATGAGTGCATGACAGAACACATGTAGATCAATTTGCAGATGAAGCGCAAGAAAAGAATGAAAAGGAAAAATGGCAAGTTAAAACCTAATAAACCAGGAGAGGAAAAGACGCCGACAGTAGTTAGACGACACAGCTTAAATGACATCAGACCAGACTGTGAGTATTTATGAAGTTTAAGACAAAAGACTTTTTCATGTCTTTTTATCATCAACACAGTGATGATAAACCATTTATGAAAATAACCATTTACATTAGTATATTTGCAGACACTTTTATCTAAGTCAACTTACACCAAATTCTGGAAACTGAACCCATGATGTTGGTTTCGCTAGCACCAGAACTGATCAAATGTTTGTGTTTTTCCATTTGTAGATTTGGAAGATCTGGAAGGCTTTATACTGATGTCTCAGAAAAAGTCACAGATTCTCACACATCATATACAGCAACTCATTTCTGCTAGTGAAGATTGAACCTCCTATATACAGTCATTCAATTTTCTGAAGACCGACCCTGTGTTCCTGGAGATGCAGCAGTTCCTTCCATCAAACCAGCAAAGTATTTTTCATCAGCAGTTTGTGTTTTGTCAAAGGAAAGGAAAAGCCTGACAGAGCTGAGGGGCTCTGGCTGTGATTTTGTGCCTCTCTGTGAAGATGCTGTACCACAAAGCATCGCTCTCATTACTGTGTGTATTGAACTGCACACTGCATGATATTATATGGACTATAGCATACTGCAGCAACACCAGTGTCATAGAAAAATGCATGAAATATGAACTAAAACCATTTTTTATTTCTATAATGTATTGCAATAAATCTGTACTACTCAATGGAATAAAACTGGTTTACACTTGTAAAAATAAAACAAGAAACAAATATTTGCTTCAAATGCTTGTTTATTTTCATGATGTATACTTTATCTTTAAATGGGTGAACGATGGCAAAAGTAAGAAATGGGTTTCATTGTTAAAGCAGGGATCTGTTATGACTGTCTTGAGTTCTTGTACAAAATCATCAACATTAAAACAAAGACAATACAGACCAGGAGATTGTCAGTATTACAGCTGAGAAAAAAAAATAAAAATCACATCAACATGAATGGAATTTCTAAATGCAAATTATAGATGTAATATACATTTTAATCAGCCTGCCGATTATTACCTATTTGACATTATACTCCATATCTATATTCCAGTCATGAAAATCAAACCGAATTTTAAAAATTTAATTCAATAAAAACACAAATAAAACATTTTCACAGTAAGGTAAAATGTAGGTTTCATGACAATAATGTCAAAATGTAAAATAGATATTAAAAGAACTAAAAACGTGCTTCAATTTAGACCTGGGCATGTTTCTTTGAGATTTATATTCATGTTTATAAACTCCATATCAGACTACAGCTGATATACGATATAGTAAGATAAGGGAAGATGACGCAAGCACAATGTGGATTTACTATTAAATTTGAACATTTAAAGAAAAGTTCAGGATGTGCAGGATAATGACATGTCAGCCAATGTGTTGTTATAGTAAATAAACAACAATGTTTAATTTAGCTTTTATAGTACAAAAATGTCAAATATTTATTTTAAGATCGCAGAAAAATTAAAGACAACATGTAAGAAAAGTCGTGATGATGGAAAAAAAAAAACAAGAACAAAAATAATAACCTATGGCCTTTTTGAAATTCCATACAACTGCACCAACATTATATAGCAATATTAATAATAATAATAATAATAATAATAATAATAATAATAACCCACATACAATGAATCATTTTCAAAGACACTTACAGTATAATTCGATGTTGTATCCAAATCAGAAAAGTGCAAAATTAAGCTCCTGTAGAAATTTTCTGAACTGTAAAAGACGCAGCTTTTATAGACTTTGTAGCGTCTTGTTTTTTTAGTGGGTAGGCGGACACGCATACGCAACTCTACCAGGCAGATTTACGAGAAATCATGTGACGTCATACAGAGGAGGGGAATTTCCAAAAAACCATGCCATACTTCTGCTTTCTGAGAAACCATGAAGTTATGAAACAGATTACCTAAGTGAGTCTGGATAAACCACTGATTGTTGACAGATGGGACAAAACATGTCCAGCAATTGTAACTGCTATTAGGTTTAAAAATGAAAATATTTTCACTTATAAACGTTAGGGATTAAAAATAGAATTTACTGAACACAATTATTCCATTCAATTTGATTGTATCATTATTATATTAAATGACACTTGTCTTCTCGCTGCATCTAAAACAGTGTCCACAGAGAAGGGTTCAATCATGCATAAGCCATAACATGCATAAAAATGTTTTTGAATGTAGAAAAAGAGCTTGTTTTATCAAAAGCAACACTTAATAATATCACATATCAAATCAAGTTTAAGTTTCATAAGGGTTCAAGTTGTGTCCCAACGTTTTGTCTACACAGTCAGACATTCATTAAAATGTAATAAAATCAGGGAATATTAAAATGTCAGATATCAATGTCAAAATCTCAAATCAACAGTTGTTTAAGCCTGATAAAATGATTTTGTGGTAAAGTAAATACATTAAATAATGTAGTTCAATTATTTATTTAAGTTACATTTCCACTATATTTGAGTTGTATTTACACAATTTTTTGGTTTAGTAAACTTGACCCAAATTCATAATGACCCATTCATATTCAAACACTTGTTACCATCATTGTATGTGGTGTACCAAGTATTGAGATCTCTGTGTTGTGCTGGGTAATAATTACAATGAGTAAACATATTGTCTTGAAAGAGTAATAAGCCATTTAGTTTAGTTTTTTGCATGTTTGTAAGTTTTAATAGCATGCTTTTACAATGCTACACTGAGTAAACTTTGTAAAATGTGACTGAGTGAAATGCACTTCAGTATAAAACCTAGTGTGCGTCACTGAAGAACCACACAACGCAGGTTACCATCAGTTAACTATATTTGTTAAAGGAAAAACAACAGAAAAATGGGAAATGACAGTTCCTCTCAGCACTTAAGCAGAAGTGCTGAGGCATAGAAAGGAAAACCCCGCGTCTTAAAGGTGCAGACATCCAGACCATTACAAGTGCAGATCTGTTGGATCTGGGCCAGAATGAAAATCAGTGTGACCAGTTCGGCTTCATTTGGTTTAATCATGGCTGACATTGGGACTTCCTTTGGCTTGCTTGTGGCCTAAAGCTGGTAAAGCTACTGTGCAATATTTATTGCATCTTTTCTTTAGAAAACGAGTCATTGAGTGTCATGTGTTCCAAATGATCCAAAGGCGAGCTTGAGACTAATCAAAAAGAACAGAATACAGTTAACCCCAAAATGACAACTGTGTCATTATATACTCATCTCATTCAAACCTGTTCATCTTTGAAACACAAATGAAGATATTTTTAATGAAATCTGAGAGATTTCAGTCCCTCCAATGAAAGTCTGCTCACTGAAAGCTTTAAATAAATAAACTTAATTTAGGCTTCCATTGACATTTCACACATGAACCAGACACTGATATTTAATTTCTTTGTTTGCAGTATAGAGAAACTTTTGCATTGTTGTAAGAGGTAGTTTTAGGGTTGGGGTAGGTGTAGACAGGGGCGTAACTTCCACTGGGGACTTTTAAAAATCCAGTTCGTGTCCCCCCCACTTTCAAAGTCTTGCTATAATTATAGCCTCACATTGTCATTACCACCGAGCAGCAG
Organism: Cirrhinus molitorella; assembly: GCA_033026305.1. Classification (NCBI taxonomy): domain Eukaryota; kingdom Metazoa; phylum Chordata; class Actinopteri; order Cypriniformes; family Cyprinidae; genus Cirrhinus; species Cirrhinus molitorella. The sequence continues at coordinate 1,571,805 of CM065138.1, read as the reverse complement.
AAAAAAAAAGTCTACCAAAGACTATAGAATACTCTTAGCCTTAAAGTGACTTTTGAGTCTACATGTGTCGATGCGCGCGTCGCGTCCACACTGCAGCACACTATGAGCAGGTATCTCAGTTGCGGTAGCGGCATTGTCGGCGATGAAACGCCAAAAGCAGCAACAGACGACTTTAATGTTATAGTGGGTAAAAAGTAAAAAAGGAGATGCAAGTTGGTTGATTCAGTAAATTAGCTCAGGTCAGGATGATCATATTTATTCAGACAGAATTTGTCTACACCTGTTGATGTCAGCCGTTGTCGTTGACTGAACTGACGTTAGCAAACTGTTGCTATAACTTAAGACTGTTAGCTTAATGTTTAATGCAGATTAGAACCTTCTGTGTACCATGAAAATGAGTTCACTTTTAACCGCACATTTTCTGTCATATGATGATCATATCTGTGTGATCGGATCACGAAGACTGCATGTTAGTGCAAGTAACCACCGCCAATGTACAAGACTGGATGCTATGTTAGACTCAATATGATCAGGCCAGGCCCATAGCCAGCTAATTTGTTGTCTAAATGACTAATTTACTGTTAAACTCCTCATATGAGTTTCTGCATGACATGTATATTTCAGTTTAGACAGTTTGCAAACATTTTAGCGTCCGTGGTATGGAAATGATCACGAGTACACGAGTCTCTGAGAGATTTTATGAGTGAGGACGCGGGCGCAGCACCCGGGTTGCCAGACCCGTCTACTTTAAACGTTTAGACTTGTCTTTTCCACTTAATTTGACATTCTAGAAAGCTAACAACATAGGTTGCAGTTTAGAGTTGATATCTTTATCTTGTTCTATTTGTAAAAGATTTGAAAATTTCGTTTTTTTATTTATTTTCGTTTTTAATAGCAATAACGTTCTCAACATTGTCAAAAAAGTATTTAGTACACAGATTCATATTAAATGTTTATTTATTTATTTATTTTATTTATTTTTTACATTTATGAGATTTAAATAATCTTGCATCCTGTGTACCAAATAAGTAGTGTATCTATTGTGTTTTTAGTGTTCCATTATAGTGTACCTTTTGTATTTCAGAAGTAACACAGTTTTGGTTTTAAAAAAAATACAGTTTTGTATGCATAAAAATGTTCTACTTTAGGTATCTGTGCTGTGCTCAAAATTAGCACCAGGAATGTATTTTAATTTGTTCGTTAAGTAATTTTATTACAATTAAGTAAAATTTTGTTTAACAATGGAAATTAAGTCTCACATTATTTACATTTTATTCACACACATTTTTGACTTTATAAAATGATTCTCTGAAATCTTGATGATCGTAGCAGTAGCCTAGTATTTCTGGCAGAATTTATCATTATAATTAACTTAATTATTTCCTGGATTTTCTACCACCATAGTCCATAAACATAAAAAAAATGAATTCCATGTAAATGCAGGAAATTGGATTCAAAAATATTTTCCCCAAATTTCTGTCCCCCCCACTTCTCAAACTAGGGGGGAAAAAAAAAATGTTATTGTTTCCAGTTCTCAGCTGTAAACAAATCCAATCTACCAAAACGATGGGGAACTGCGCCCCCTATGGGCCCTAAATATACCAAACCTAATATGGCTGGATATGTTTGTGACGCCATCTAGAGCATTTTTTCAGACAAACTCACTCACATTCAGACATGCAAGAGTCAAACCAGCTGTCATTTCTGTAACATCATCCGGTGGCCTGATCTTTCCATTTCGGTTTTATCTTTTATTGCCATCATTTTATTTTCCCCATGTCACACACTATCGGTTAACACTGACGGCCACGAATGGCTCATTTTTCAAGCAATTTTAGTAATAAAACACTGTATATACAAACCAATATGCATGCTATCATATATCTGAAGAAGGCTGAAATAAACCGAAGGTGCTGTGGTGTGAAATAAAGCTCATGTGACTTAATAAAGCCTCAAGAAGCTGTGGTTTATAGTGAATTTCTAACAGCTAGAGGGCTAGATTGTACAAATCCAAAAGACAGTATGATGACGATAGAGATGAAGATGATGGTGGAAAGAGATCTAATAGAAATATGGATGAGAATTATGTTACACAAAGCATAAAATGACACTGATAATCAGTTCTATGAGTGTAAAATATTGATTGATTGGTTTTCAATATGTATTTCATTAGCAGAGCTGAAAGACTGGAAATGATGCTGCTATTTTGAATTAGTTATCAGAATAAAAAGTAGCTAAATGGTAATGTGCCCAATTCAGTTATTTATCTAAATCCAACAGAGTTCATATTACTCCATTAACATTGTTGTTTTTTCTTTAAAGATAGTCGTCATTAGAAGTGATAGAAAAATTCAGGATTTAACCTGAATGTTTAGATAATAAAAGTTACAATCACTTTAGCTTCCAACATGGTTGGTGCTAAAAAGAACATTTTTCAAAGCCTTTAAAACAGGCAAAGTTAAAATGTTAAATATACATGCAGTAAAATGAAACTACAAACTGTAGAAAAAAAAAAAAAATGCACTGCTATGAAGAATGATGAATGAATGATGAATGCAGCCTGGTTTGAGCTCCTGTTGTGCAGGGAAATCCCCATACTAGTCTAAACATTCACACCTCCATTCAGGACAAGATAGGGAGTGTCTGCAGACATGTGCAATACAGAACTGTTAAAAGTTTGTGTAAAAATGCTGTAAAATTAGGATACTGTCAAAAATAATATCCTAGATTTTAATCAAATAACTTCTATTAATTAAATTAAAATCAACATTTGGTGTGATTTATAGTTTATAGAAATTACTGATTTAAAACCATTTTTTGTTGCTGAAAATGCTAGTGGCCTAAAACTTTTGCACAGTACTGTATAATAGAATACATTAATCTCTCTAATAAACGCACTACAGTTCCATTTGGTTTTTAACCCTTTAACTAACTCCATTTTTGAACAGACATGAAAATGCAGTATTCAAACATAATTTTTGTAATTCTAAATTTTCAAAAAAAAAAAAAAAAAAACAGAAAATTCAAAAAAAAAAAAAATTAGAAAATTAATTTCGATGTACATTTTCATGGTAATGCAATGTCTGATTTTAAAATGGTTTTCAAAGAATGAATTTTGAGATTTTAAGTTAAGTGATATATAATTTCCTATTTCTAAAGCGTGGGAAAAGGAAATGAAGAAAGTCTTTTTGTGACAAAGGTCAGAACTCCTGTTATGAAGTAGATCTTTGAGGTGCACTCTTGTCAAATTAATCTATTACTTTTCCTACATCATTTGCAACACAAATAATAATAATAAAAAAAAAATCTATTTAGGAGGCTTAGGACTTGGACTTAGACTTGTTGTGGAAGTGATCTGTATTTTTAGTCCATTTCTTGTATTTGCTGGATCAGTTATGACCAGATTGAGAAGTAGATGTAATATACAGGTGGTGATGCGGTCATGACTCATAAAACCTCTTTACAATTAATGTGAAATGACTCATTGTTGAAATGGCCTCCTATAACAGCTCACCTTATTGTCTGTGTCTGTACAGCTATACATCATGTGAGTGGAATGAGTGGAAAGAGTCAGATCAAGCTAAGTGTGTAAGAAGTCTTGAGTATGAAATAATGACAGACTGATAAATCAGATGATATTTGGCTATTTAACTTTCTGTATAAATTATATTTCAGTCATTTCTATGGCATCATTAAATCAGCTCTGGATCTATCTCTTTCAGAAAGCATACTGCATGACCACTAGAAATAAATATCTTACATTATAATGCAGCACCAACATGCCGTGTATTATTAACTAACTAATCTTATGGTTATTATGAAGTCTCTTAAACAGCATAAATGCAATAAATTGCTGTTCAAACTAATAAAAAGCAATGCATTTTTTAAACATTTATCAATCTTTGCTAATGTTGGTAAAAATACAATTGTTTATTGTTTATGCCTTTATTTCAGAACCTTAGGTCCATATCCACAAAAGTAACAAAATGCCACAAAAAAACAAACAAAGAAAAAAAAAAAAAACATAAAAACATTCATTCCAGTGCTTTCAATACCAGGAGGACTAGTATCTCTTAATGTAGGATCACATAGAACCATTATAATTGAATTTTTTTAATTACTCAAATCTGCACATAAAATTATACACATATTTCCTTAACACAGCATGAAGAGTATGAATATTATTATATACAAACATCTGACTTGCACTCGTCCACCTTAAATTCTCAGTGCATCATTTGATTGTAAAAATGTATTAGTAAATGCTGAAATTAACATAAAATGATGTAGAAGTACAAAGTCGCCTAACTTCATTGTTAGCTCAAGTTGACTAACAAGTGAGGCCTTTTTGGAAAGTGTAGAAAATATGCCGAAACTTTAAAGATGAGCAGTTGAATGAAAATAAAACTCAAGACAATATAATGCACACAACCATCAGTGAACTATCGCAAACTGAAAATTAAGTGTGTAGGTGTGAAAATAATGTGTTTATGAGAGCAGCAGTTGAAGCGGGGGCGGACATTTGGTGCGTCTGCATCTGGATCAAAATCATTACAATGTCTAAGTTATTTTGTATACATAATCAGCTTCATGAGCATAACAATAACCCTTAATAAACAAGCCCCAGTTAGTCCAAAACACAGCATTATTATTATATAATATAGATATTATGATATCAATATGCAAACAACACAGCCAATGAAACCAGCCTGATTAAAACCAGTTCAGGTGTGGACTATGGAGACTGAGACGATACACATATCATGTGGGGTGGAGAACTTATATCTTTGTGTCCTATATGCAACTCAGATCTCAACCAGTCACACAAGCAGAGGAGATACTCTCTTTCCAGCAGCTCATCACAAGGTAAACACTTTCATCTCTAACCGATTTGTGTTTATACTGTATTTTACATAAATATATTAGACACTGGCTGTTATATATTCAACCTGAGTATATAAACACTGGATTGTTTTACATTTCTCTTCTCATTTCTTCTCATTTAGTGTCTCTTGATCCAGACAGAGCTGTAAAGCGTCATTCTGGCCTTGAAACACATGATGAGGCATGCCTCTCATTGAGAGGACAAGTAGAAATATCCCGTGCAGGTCTGATTGCAGTCAATTGCTTTTGAGTTTTAAGCTTTAGATAAAACATTTACTAAATAATGCTCTTTATGCAGTCAGATAAAGTCACCCCCTCTACAGCTGATCATCAGACTCACAGCAGAGTTAAAGATCTACAAATAAATATGAAAGTATTTTACAGCAACAGCAATGAAAACAAAGTACAGATTTCACTTCATCAGCTGATATGAATGTTATCGACCATTTAAAGTAACGAGAGTTTCTGAGAAATCACTAAACACAAAATCACTGAAGTGAAACACAAAGATGTGAAAGAGGATCAGTTCTGCCGTTTTCATCTATTCTGAAGGTTTGAATGGTTTGGTCCAGATATCTTTTTTTCCAAAGCTTTGCTCAGTATTTCATCTCCTAAAATAGCCTGTGCTTTTGCTTTTGTTTATTGATGTTGTTCCTGACATATAATAACTTTGATTCTCAGCTTTCTCATGTGCTTCATCTCTCATTTCACACACAACATCTCTCTGTTTGTCCAGATTTACAGGAAATTAAAAGAATAATTTCTGTTCTTACCAGAGATCTGGATTTGTCCGTCAGCTGATGAAGATGATGATGTTGTTGTTTCATATCAAACAAATCTCCATAATCTCCTAATTGACACATATGCATACATTCATGGATCAGAAAATGTGTTAGACAATTTCAATCTAAGACATTTACACTATATAGAACACGCCTTTTTAATAGTTGCAAATTACTTATTCAAAAGAAGCACCTACTCAGTGAATATCTGATTTCAGACGCAGTCATATTATTTCCAGAGTTTCAAATCTCAGTCTAAAAGTTAAATCAGAGCTGAAGATGTAAATGTGTGTGATGAACAGTGTTGGGAAAAATTACTTTTAATTGCATTACAATATTGTGTTACTCCCTAAAAAAGTCATTATGTTACATAGTTATTTTTTTTTTTGGAAAGCTTTTTATGGAAAGTAATGCGTTACATTGCTTTTGTTTTTTAAATCAGTTTATATATATATATATATATATATATATATATATATATATATATAAATAATATATAAATATATAAAAAGGTAATCTAGTTTTCCAGTGTATTGCACCTCAACAGTATAATGCTGCTCAGGTGACTCGCTGCTGAGATGACCATATGCAATACTCTTTCATCAGGTACATTTTTATATGGAAATTTCTAAATCAAATACTTGCAGAAACTCATAATTTTCCCATACTTTCAGCTGTGTTGTTCAGTAATCTCCATGATCACACATAAAGAAACACTAGTAAGTGGGCCTACTAGTACTAGCACATATTTTTAAGTAAACCGTTTTAACATTTTATAAAGACTAGGGTGTTTTTTCGTTTTACTATAATTGCTAAATTATAATATAGTATACTACAGTTTACCGTTTGTATCAATATCATGTACGATATGTTGTAATAACACAGTAAGTACCCAGTACATAGTGTAAAAATATACTGCATCATATATTTTGCATTTCATGTGTGTTATAATAAGGCAACTTGTTGTAAATCATAGCCTATTTGTTGTCTAACACAGTAGGTCATGCATACCACATAACACCTTACATATGAAATAACAGTATAAATACATTGAATTTTCCAAATGATTACCCCCTTATTCCCCAAACGTTGCACACTGTTTCTGTTTACCTATATGTACGTTCAGCTATAAGTTATAC